>MDUD01002073.1:0-19049 GCA_002216565.1 Crithidia mellificae | reverse complement strand
ACACACACACACACACACACTTTTTTTTCCAAACACCCTTACTCCATTAACGAAACCAGAGTTATTTAGACGTGGCGGCGCGCAGTGCAGCCATGCGCTGTTGCCGAGTCTGGTTCAACACACGCGGGCAGCCGTCTCTGTCCTTCTCCAACGCCACGCAGTAGGGGCAGTAGTAGGCCACATCCGTCACCCGACGGGAGCCGCACATGATGCAGGCCTCCTCGCCTTCCGTGGTGATCACGCTGCAGTCGTCGCAGAGGTGCACCTCGCGCATCGTATCCACGATCTCGTCGAACTGGAGATCACAAATGACGCAGCGGCCTTCGTGCAGCCGGCAGACGTAGCCAATGGCGGTGCCGGCTGTCTTGCGGCACATTTGCAAATCTTTCGAGTGACGAAGCATTATTTTAAAAGGTGGGCTAATAAAGTTAGGTACAGTTTTCTGTGTGTATGTACAAATGAGTGCAATGACTGTGAATGCGTATAAGCAGAGATGAGCGAAGAAAGGGACAACAGATTTGTGAAGTGGCAACACGCAGCGCCAACTGTCAGGCATGAAATAACAACGCATACGCACGTGCAACACCCGCGATCTTCAATATGCAATGTGCACGTTAATTCTTTGGTTTTTAATCTAGAACTAAAAGGTCTCTTAAAAAAAAACCCTTTTCTTTATTCTGACAAAGCAAAAAACGCATTATTTTTGAATACAGGCTAGTTTTCTATCCTACAACTTGCCTACCAAGTTGCCTTTGTTTGTCGCACCGTTCGCACTTTGGACAAGGAGCTGTTCAACAACAGAACAGCAAACTGTATGGTTGTAATTTTCGTTCACCACAAGTTAGAAGGCGTAGCTGTAAAAAGAGGGAAAGCAGAAGTACCATTGTAGGCACAGACGACGAAGCAAAACGAAACAACAAGAACAGCGGTTTGGCGCACATTGTAGTGCAGCTCAAAATGAAACATGATGAAAGAGAAACGCGTTGTATTCTCCAGTAGAGAGACACTCACATACAAATCTACACCAAAGTATGAACGTTTTTGCCGAGTATTGTAGGCAATAACGTCTACTCTGATCTCGGTCGTTGCGAAGTCTCGTTGCTGGCACCGTCAGTCCCCTCATCTGCCATGGAGGCTGCGGCACCAGCAGTCACGTGCTCACGCCGCCGTTTGCGGCGCAACACCGCACCCACTCTACGATGACGCCGCACCTCGTTTGACCCCGTAGTGGCTGCTAGTGATGTGGAAATTTCTGTTGCGGCGGACATCGACGCAAGCGGCGCGTCCGTGAAGAGAGACGCATCCACGTTGTCCTCGCCGCTCACCGGTGCCGCTGATGTCGTAGTCGCTGCAGGGGCCGCAGCAGGCGAGTGAAGTTGGGCGAGAAGCAACTGACGCCGTAGCCCCAGAATGCGGCGTTGCGCTTGCAGTTCCTCCAGCTCCGCCACATGCGGCAGCTGCGCATCCTGCGGGCTCCCAGCAGGCGTGCTCGCCACGTGTGTTGCGCGATGACGAGGACGCCATGCCCGCCTCGTCCGTGCGTTGCCGCCGGGCTGCGGTGGCACCGGCGGGGCAGCGGCAGGGGCAGCGGCAGGGGCAGCGGTGGGCAGGCGGGGGGCGAGGGGCTGCAGGTCACCCATAAAGCCTGCACCCTCCACGGGCTGCGCGAAGGCGCGACGACGCGGCGAGGCGGGGTCCGAGGCTGGACGCGTCACCGGCTGCCGACAGGTCGGACAGGTTGCCGCCCGCACAAGCCACTCCCGCACGCAGCTGCCGTGGAAGGTGTGGCCGCATGGGAGGCAGATAACGGGTTCCTCCGCCACAAAGTCCTCTCGGCAAATCGCACACACCTTCGACGGGTCGGCGCGGACGGTGGGGAAGCGGTCGAGCACGTGGCGGTAGCGCACCACCTTCTGCGAGGCGGCGGTGATGAGGTAGAGGCGGAGGAGGACGTAGGCCTGCACCCAGAGGGGCAGCGAGGCAGGGGCGTAGTACCACGCCGTGACGGCGCACACCACGGCGTAGACGTACCGCATATACAGCCCATGCATCTCAGAGAAGGGGTTCAGCCCGGACTCCTCCAGCTCTCGCGGCGCGGCACGGTCGACGCGAGCGGCAAAGAACTGCAGCACGCGGTAGCCCCACAGCCGCAGCACCGCTGTGGCCAGCGCACACACCGCCCGCGCACCAACAGCGACGATGTACGTGATTGAGGTATACCACAAGAGGAGAGACGCAAAGCCGTCCCTCTCCACCTCCTGCTGCGGCTGGAGCGCGTAAAAGGCCCACTGAAGGGTGCAGCCGGCCAAGCAGGTCAGGCAGCCCAGCACGGCCAGGCCGTGCTCGACGGAGGACTGCACCTCCCACAACGTCATCCACATCTCCGTCCGCGTCACGAGGGCCGAGAGGGCGAGACGCGTTACGAGGGCGGCGGTCCAGAAGCGCAGGGTTGTGCCAACCAGCAGCCCGAGACTGGCAATGTCCGCCATCACGTACAGCTGCGAGTGCGCCTGGAAGTGGTGTGCCATCCCTCTTAAATTGTTGGCAGAGCGGTAGCGGCAGAGTAAAGCCACGACGTAGTGCGTGCAGGAGTAGAGAAGGTGGCATAGAAGGTCTATTTTCACGGCCAGCACCGTCGCCAGAAAGGCAGTGAAACTGCGAGAGAAGACGAGCGAGGCATTCCAGTAGAGCAGAAGCCCGGTCACCGCGGCGAGGTAGTACGGGTTCACGAAGATATTGATAACAGTTGCGTCCATTGTGACAAAAAGGAAGTGGGAAGATGTAGGAACAGAGAGAAAAAAAAAATAACAAGAAAAAGTAATGTTTGATGGAAGGAAAAGGATGGAGTGTTCTGATGTTGCGAATCCGCACACCGCCCTTGTGCGAGGCAATTGGATGAAAGCGAGCCAAAGAGGTGGCTTGTACGCAGCAGTAAAAGGGTCGTACAAGGATGCTCAATCGACGGTAAGAGTGAGGGGGAATGCTGCTGAAAGTTTTAAGTTTATAGATGAAATGCCGCTGCGTAGTTGCAAAAAAAGTATATATATATATTTTTCAGAAAAGAATATGTGGCAATTGTATATCTGACTCACCTCTCTGTATTGACTGAGTGATTTGTAGAGTTTTAGAACAAACAGAACAAAGGTGTTCGTTCTAATGTGTGCGCTGGCGAGCGTGGCACGCTGCGGCATGCGAAAGAGGAGAAAGCGTGTACAGGTGCAAAGAACGAAGAGCAGAAAGTATGGTCGAAGGGGAACAGGAAGAGAAGGAGGTAGTGAAAGCAAGAAGCCTGGAGGTACCACACACATCCCATTCGAAAAAAAAAGTATTGCAAAGGCCTTTAAACGTGGCAGCCCGGCAGAGCGGCAAGGGCTAAACGCGACCGCGTTCCCGAAAAATCCCGACAAGAGTGGTGCCCTAATCTGAGGTGACCGGAAATGTCTTTTGTTGTCGATCCACGACTATCAATGTGCAGCGCAGCTTCCCCTAGCAGCTGCCGTATTCGCAGAGTGTCAAGTCAGAAATGAAAAATCGCCTTCTGCTCAAAAACCCCTCCAAAACCCAAGCCCGCGAACGCAATTGCTTTCGTTCTCATAATCTTCCGTCTAGATGTTCGATTTCTTTTTAATTTTGATTGATTATTACGTTACGACAAGAAGAGCAAAGAAGACAACAAATCTTCTTTGACTGAGGTGGTATTCATAGATCAGGGAAAGGGGTTCAAGAGAGAGCACAACGAATATCTTGAAACTCAATTAAGAGATAGTGAGAGAGCGCTGCGAGAGAAGATTAAAATAGCACGCATTCGTCTGTATCATTAGCAAGGGCAGCGCACTTATGCAACGACAAATACTCAAACATGCCGCGAGATGTAAGTGGAAGATAAAAGGTAAAAAAGAAAAACAATAACCTATGGAAAGAAACACTATTTTTCTATTTAAATGTTTACGATCTCGTATCCCGCTTCATCATCTCGAGCACGGTTTTTATTTAAGCGGCGCAGGAAAAAAAAAAACAGACTTTTAGAAAAAGCTATCTCCTGTATTTCTCTCCTCTCTTTGTATCAACGTTGTGTTGGATTGATTCCTCCTTTCCCCCGACTGCGTTTATCGAGATTATTTAATCTTTCTTTTGATTTTGATGACTCAAAAAACCCGATGACGTGGCCGTGATTAGCGTGAACAGAAGAAAGTACTGGGCTCCCCACCTCTTCTCCTGTGCCATTTAGCATCTGTTCCCTATGCTCGTCTCTTTCACTTTGCATCCCACTCTCACATCAGTTGTCAACAAGAGCAGGAAACAAAGAAAGAATAAAGTGAGAGAAAGAGACAAGGACGGATAAAGAGTTACTACGATTGATACACACAACTTAACGGACAAGTAAACAAATATGGAAGAAATGAAAAAAGAAACAAAACAGAATAAAAGAGAATTTTCCCACTGTAAATAGATTTTCCGGATTTAGTTTTTTTTCTGCGTGTCAAAAGTATATAATTTTCATATTAGAAGAAGGAAACAATAAGAAGAGAAAGGGAATCAGCATAGCATAAAACAATTAATTTCTTTTGGTACTATCATCAAAGAACAGAGAAAAGGAGAAAAGAAAAGACAAAACAAAATAACATTAGAAAAAGAGAGGCTACAAAGCAATACGTACCTTGGGTACTATGCACTTCTGAAATGTACTTTTTCTTTTTTAAAAACATTATAACACTCACTCGAACAAAGGCAAGTGGGTAAACAAAAGAGATATAAACGTATCGGCAACAAAAATGCAGAAGAAGTGGAGCGTGTGGGTGTGTATTGTACTGCATGAACAGCGCAAAACCTAATCAAAAAGTTAAAGAGGGAATGATTCGAGGACGATACGTACACAGTAAACGCTCTTGCAGACTACGATGAGAAACAGGTTAGCAGGACAGTTCGCTGAGGCTACATGTACCAATCTGACTCATTGCGCAACCAGATTCGCTGCAGGATCCCCCTCTCCCTACAGAAACAAAAAAAGATTAACCTTAACGCTCTTTAGAGTGTTGATGTCTTCTTCCATTCTCACATTCCCACATGCACGCGCACACACACGCGCGATTGTGTTCAAGAACACGCACAGGTACACACACCGAGGCGTGCAACCTGAAATTGCTCTGCTTCCTTCTCGCACACAATAAGTGCGTCGTTGTCGCAGTTGTTCTTATTTACCGTTCACGTTACACTTCTTTTCGTTTCTCCCGCCGGGCAGAGCTCGTCACGCGTCCATGCACACGCACACATATACAGGTACGTGGACTTACTCAGCCTTCGCCAGCTCCACCGCCTTGAGGGCAGCCGACTCGAAGTCGTCGGCGGGGTGGACGGCGAGGCCGCTCTTGCGGATGATCTCCTTCCCGAGCGACTCGTTCGTGCCGCTAAGACGCACGACGATCGGCACCTTCATGTTGAGGGTCTTGGAGGCGTTCACGACACCCTCGGCGATGACGTCGCAGTGCATAATACCACCGAAGATGTTCACCAGGATGCTCTTCACGTTCGGGTCACCGGTGATGATCTTGAAGGCAGCGACAATCTGCTCCTCCGAGGCGCTACCGCCGACATCGAGGAAGTTGGCCGGGCTGCCGCCGTGCAGGGAGATGAGGTCCATGGTGGCCATGGCGAGGCCGGCGCCGTTCACCAGGCAGCCAACGTTGCCCTCCAGCGCAATGTAGTTGAGGTCGTGCTTCTTGGCGAGCACTTCCTTGCTATCGATCTGGGTCTTGTCCTCCAGGGCAAAGATCTTCTTCTGGCGGAAGGCGGCGTTGTCGTCGAAGCTGAGCTTGGCGTCGATCTCCATCACGTCGCCGTTCTCCAGCTCCACAAACGGGTTAATCTCCACCATCGTGCAGTCCTTCGACTTGCCAATGTTGTAGAGGCTCTTGATCTGCTCCGCCGCGCGCTCCGCCGTCTCGCCGGCAAAGCCCAGCTCCTTCGCGTACGCAACCGCGGCGTCGTGGTCGACGCCCTCCGCGATGTTCACGCGCATCGTCTTGATCTTCTCCGGGTGCGACTTGGCGAGCTCCTCGATGCCCATGCCGCCCTCGGCGCTACCAATGAACATCGGCGAGGCGCTCTTGCGGTCGAGGATGAGGGAGAGGTAGAGCTCGCGCTTGATGCCCGAGACGGCCTCCGTCACGTAGAGGGTGCTGACGAGCTGGCCCTTGGCGCCCGTCTGCTTCGTGACAAGGGTGTTGCCGAGCATGTGCTTGGCTGCCTCGATGGCCGCAGCGGCGTTGTCGCACACGTGCACGCCGCCCTGGAAGCCATCCTTGAACGTGCCCTTACCGCGGCCACCGGCCAGAATCTGCGACTTCACGACCTTCTTCTCGGTCTTGATCTTGGCGCACGCGGCCTCGACCTCCTCGATGGTGGTGCACGCAATGCCGAACTCCACCTTACCGCCGTTGTCCTTGATGATCTGCTTCGACTGGTACTCGTGGATGTTCAGGAAGCGACGCTGCACGCCGGCAGCCTTGGGGGTGCACAGACGACCGAAGCGGAACATGATGTTTGTGGGTGTGTTTGTGTATAGGGGTGGTTCGTAGCTTCGTCAGCGTACAAAACAAGAAGAGAAAAAGTTAATCGAAGAAGAGAGAAAAAGAGTTACCTTTGAGTAATATAGGCCACGTAGGATGGTTAGCTTAATAAATCCTTCTAAGGAGCGGAAAAAAAGGGGTCAGAAGGAAAAATGGTGGCGAGTGCGAGCGCAAATGAACACGGCGCACAGCGTTGATAATGATGTGATAGTAAACAAAAATATTTGGGAAAGAGAGAGAGAAAAAAAGGAGGGCATAAGAGGCAAAACAAATAGTAAAAAGTAATATATATATATATATCTATATATGCTTTACAGAGGTCAAGCGTTACGACATTAATACGTCTGGCAACTGGCTCTGGCCATTTAATTTCGAAGCTGTTGTGCGAATAGTACCAGCAAGAGGAAACGTTAAATAAAAATGAACTTTTAGCATCACAACTCTTCCCTAGTTTTATGCTGTTATTTCTTTTTATTCTTACTTGGAATCAACTGGAAAGCTGCTGGAGCAAAGATGAATTTTCGTTTGCCTTTCGAACTTAAAAAAAAATGGAAGTTAGTACGTGCTTTTTGAGATCGGCAAGCAACGAAGTAAACAAATGGCTTGTTGGGTGCAATCAAGAATCAACACATTTTTTTTTTAAACACAGCAATTTTAGCCTCGCAGCAATAACTAATGCAATTAAAATGTACAATTGTTTCTGAGTCAGTCAAACTTGTTCTATTTTCGTCAAGAAAATTTTACTTGCTGTGCTCGCGCAGCAAGAGCATCGTGTTGTAGTACGTCCGTCCGTAATAGAACGTGTTCCAGATTGCGAAGGTGATGAGCATCGTGTTCACCTGCGATGCATTCTGGTTCACAGAGAAAAGCGCAATGTACAGCAGAACGCGAAGACCGTCGTGGATGGTTTCCAGCATCAGCACCCAGCGGCTCAGCGGCTCGATAAGAACGAAGATGCGGGGCAGCATCAAACACAAGAGGAATCCCGTGTAGAGAGCCATTGCCATTGGCGCGTTCGCGCTGGCGTCAAACCAGCACGAGGCGCTAGAGAGGGTGAGGGGTGAGGCGGTCCACAACCGGTACAGCTCGTACGCATCCATACCGAGCATAGCCGCGGTGTACCACTGCACTAGCATCATGACTAAAAATATATAAATCAAAAAATTTTCAAAAGAAATAATAGAGTGTGCCTGAGAAGCAGAGAAAGGAAAATGAGAGTTGGAATGCGGGTTGGGGAAAAAAAAAACTCGAACAGTTGGCCAGATAATTGTGTACAGGCTACCAAGCGCAGATGTTTCGATAGCCAAGATATGCGATAAGCCGCAACACAGGACAAGCAATGTGCTAATGTGCGAGGAAAAGTA
This sequence comes from Crithidia mellificae, assembly GCA_002216565.1. Lineage (NCBI taxonomy): Eukaryota > Euglenozoa > Kinetoplastea > Trypanosomatida > Trypanosomatidae > Crithidia > Crithidia mellificae. The sequence continues at coordinate 11,119 of MDUD01002073.1, read as the reverse complement.
ATATCGCTCGAACAAACAAACAAAAAAAGAGAGTGAATTTTTAAGTTGGAAAGGGAGAGCGCAATGAAATTTTGATAAGTTTGCAGCTGAGCTGTGTCCGCCTTTGAGCAAGGTTTTATTCACGTGAGAAAGAGCAGCGACGCCGTAAAACAAACAACCTTCAACACCGGGTTGATTGCTTTCGTTAAAACAAAAGCAGTGTGTTAACCTTTGCAGCAACATCTTTTATCTTTAATAGAAGAAATCTAATAATCAGGCTCTGGATGTCGTTACTTTTTTTTTTTTCGCATCGAGAAAACAAAAAAAAAATGCTTTTACCAATAGCGTTAATGTACAAAGATTAGACACAAAAGCCGCAGCGCGGCACGTTCTCGTAAGTTGCCACTCTGCAAACGATCTCAAATGCAGAAAACACAAATAAGATGTGGCGCATTTGCGAGTCCAGCTTGATGGAAAAGACGGCAAAGCAGAATAAGAAAAAGAGTGAGCATCTTTAGCTGCAACAGGAAGGAATAATAAATAAAAGCAAATCGAATCTTAAGAAGAGTCAAGGAGGGCAGAAGCTACCAGACGGCGCTTCCAGGAGACAGGCTTTCAGTTTCTGCCTGCGTTCTCTCGCTCGGAGTTGCCTCGACAGATTTTAATTTTCCTTTTTCTCCTTCTTTTCCTTGGCGTACGCAGCGCGTTTCTCGCGAATAATCGCCAGCTGCTCCTGCCGCCACTGCAGGTTGGCAAGCTCCGCCGCCCTCTGATGCCCCTTCAGGTAGAAGAGCCGCGTGGCGAAGATGAGAACGTTAGCCACCATCATCGCCGCAATCGCGTACACCGAGGCGTTCGACTCGTCGCGCTTGTGCAAGAAGCAGTAGAAGAAAAGCACCACTTCCATGGCGTGCAGCACCATGTTGTAGACGATGATGATACGCAGGTTTGGCAAGAAAAACGCCATGCCGCGCGCCACCACGAGAACAGCGAGGAAGGCTACAAAGACGTAGGTGAGGGCGTCGTTTTTGCTGTAGTAGGGCTCTTCGTCGAACCACGATCCCGCGTCTGGCAAGCGCCACTCTTTGCGGAGGAGCTGCACGATGACGGGCAACTCAAACGTCACCGCGGCCACGCAAAAGCCTTGAAAGAGGTCGGGATTCAAGATGTGCGACATCTTTGTTTTCTCAATACCAAATATCTACTGCAAATGAAAAAGATGAACAAGAACTGTTCGTAAAATGGAAAGAGGGGCTGGAGGAGCTCAGTTGAGAAATCGTGGTTGCTTTAATGTTGTTTTACCGACTGGAAACGTAGGGTTGAGTGAGCACTGCAAAGCGAGTTACGGAGATTGAGTGTCAATGACGAAAAGAAAAATGAAGGGTCTTGGAAGGAAAATCAAAAACAAAATCATATTGTACGTGTCTTTTCTGCGTCAACAAGCGACGACAAGACAAACCTTTGCCGCACTCGATATATACAATAGGCAAGAAGCATCTGAATTCACCTGATCCCTGTACAGGCGGAAGTGCACACAATCTTTCCGCCCGCCTTTGTCACGTAGATTGTCTTCAGGCGACAGCAAATAAACGTAATGAATATGATTTTTTTTTTTTTGAGTTGTAGCAGTTCGCAGGAAAAGCAAAGAGAGGGAGACCATCGTCGATGTTGCCTCACTCCTGGATAGACAGGCAAAAAAAAAAACCTTTAAAACAAAACAACAAAGGAGAAGTCCGTTAGCTGAAGAGCAGAAATCGACACATTTACGTTCATCATGCCTGTTTTGTTGAGACACCCATCAGTTGTTTTCGCTCGACGCCGAGGAAGAAGATGAGGCGGATGACCAGATAGACGACATGGTGTACGCCGTCACGTCTGCGAGCATGTCCGACTGCCCGTTGAGGTTGCGCACAAAGAGGGAGGCCCCTGTCATGTTGCTCGCATCCGCGACGTAGACGCGGCTGCTGATCACCTCCATCCCGTCGTCTTTGTACACCTCAATCACGCTGTCATCGATGAAGATGTGCAGCTTCACGTAGCCGGCGTGGGCGTTCGTCAGCGGGGCCCGCCCGCTGAGCACCTCCGCGAAGCCTGCCGTCGTCGACGTGGCGCGGTCCACCACGAGGAGCGGCACGTTGGGCCGACTCGTCTGCGCTGCGCAGTCCACCGTCAGCGGGGCGGAGGTAGAGAGGAGATCGCAGTAAACGCCCGACACGTTCATCCGGACATTCCACGCTTCACACCGGGCCAGCGCCGTGCACGCTGCCCGACACTGCGCCGCCCCGGTGCTGCTGTCCTCGCCGACGGCAAATTGGCGAATTACGCGGCCGCTCTGCGCGTATCCGCGGGTAGCCGTCGCGTTCGTCGCCGGCATGCGGACGGAGATGGAGACGTAGTGGCTGGCGTCGGGGCTCATGCGCACTCGCACGCCAAACTCGGGCGGGGCGGTCGCAAAGTACTGCGTCCCGTCAAAGAGCGTGGAGGGGACGTAAAAGGTGGCAATGATTTCCTGATATTTTGGGACGCTCGAGCTGCCCGTGTAGAGCGTGAGCGGCGCGTCTTCGGTGAGGGAGACAAGCTGCCGCGAGGTGAGGAGCGTCTTGCGCAGCGACTGCAGCTCGCTGATCGGGGGAAAGCGTAGTCGGCGCTCGCGCGAGTCGTACACGACACCGCGAATCGTCTGCAGCCCACCCCACCCGTTCGCCTCCATCGCCGCCGCGGTGAGCTCCTCGCGAATCCAGCCCCACACACGACGCACCCGCAACACCGCGTCGTAGAACGTCTTCGCTCCGTAGTAGACGCCGTAGTCCATGTAGGTGGCCCGCCGCGTCGTGGAGGCGGTGAAGACGTATTGCCCGCTGCTCGCATTCACGGCGTAGGTGCCGTAGAGGACGACGTCCTGCTGCTGCTCCAACAGGGAGAGCTTCAGGTAGCGCTCCCCACCCTGCGTCACAGGGAAGAAGTCCGGGTGCTCGAAGGTGGCCGTGCCGCCGGTGAAGTTGTCCACGTAGAGGCTGTGCGAGTACCGGTAGCCGGTCTGGTAGGACGGGTCCGTGGTGGTAAAGGCGACGACGTGGGCGCGGGTGCCGTTGTTGTCGGAGATGCGTGTTGCAAAGCCGATCAGCCAGCGAGTGCTGCCGCTGCTGCTCGTGCTGGAGGCTGGGTCCGTCCACCACTCCGTCGGATCGCGGAAGTAGCCGCCGCTGACAAGACCCGGCACCTCCCCTGGCGCGATGACGGGGTCATTGCTGCTCTTGACCAGTGTATTAAAGTCCCACGCACTCGCCAGCGACGACGACGCCGCTGCTGGGGTGGTCGTGCTCACGTGCGCCATGCACTGCAGCTGCACCGCGCTCGACTCCGCACAGGTGTACATGACCACCGGAGTGCTTAGATTGTTGGCCATGAGAACACCAGACAGAACTCCGTTTGCGTCGAACCACGCACCGGCGCTGAGGGCGGTGGCGGGTGTCGCAACGCGATTCCAGTGGATGTAGTCGTTGGACGTCACGTGGTACCACGCGTCACTGCTGGCCACGGCGGCGGTGGGATTGTACTGCATGTAGAGGTGTACGGCAGCAGCAGTGGTGGAAGAAGTGGAGGTGGAGGTGTCACGGTAGGGGGCACTTGGAGCACCCACCCAGAAGCGCGGTGGGCGCACATGAAAGATGGGCTCGTAGGGGAGGGCAAGGGCGGTGCCGGCAGCGATGGCCCACAAGCACAGGAGCACGAGTCTGAGAAGAGCAGTAAACCGCATCTGTATGACAGTGCTTTTTCCAAGTGACCTATTCCGTTATGATAATCGCGCCTACTTAGGCGAGCTGCTCTGTGTATCAAGGACTGAAATAGGAGAAAAATAGGAAGCCACACTGGACTGTCTAGGTAATAAAAACAATGGGTTCAAAAACGAAGCTGAATTAAGATAAACAAGACGGGGAGGAATGAAAGCACAAAATTTGAGTACACCAGTCTAATTTGTAGTGCTTAGTATCTAATAATTAAAGGTGCAAATCATGCAAGGAAAAGAGAGGGAGAGAAGAGAATACTTTACAAGCTAAAACGGTACACTTTTATGTTGCCTCTACCTTTTTGTGTGTGTTTGCGAAAGTAGAGAGAAAGAGAGAGCAAGGACGCTGCGATCAGCAAGCAATAAGTTTGCGAAAGTAGTAGAGCAAAAACAAGAATGAGAGAAGGAATAAAGAAAAAAAGAAAAACACAATCATGAATAGCAAAGGTGAGCAGATTTACGCGAGCAAGTCTCCAGCAAATGTTGTTTTCATGCATGTTTAGTAGCTGCCGTTTCTTTTCACGTTAAGGCAGACAAAAATTTTGTTCTCTCCTGAGTGCGCTTGCAGCGCTGGCAAGATCGCCTCGCGTGGAAGAGGAGGGCAAATTACCAAAGGGTATTTCTTCAATTGTTAATTCTTTTGTTTTACGGTGGCAATTTCTAAATAATAAAAAAGAAAAGTCTTGCAATTAAAACAGTACAGAGTTCTTTCTTGAGGAGTTGCGCGTCCTGTAGCTCACGCTGGCAGAGGCAGCGCAGTTTTTGCCTCAGCTGAAGGGAGCACACAACAACAACAGTAATAACATCAGAGCACAAACCAGGGATGCGGTTTCGTCGTCTCTAGTCTTCCTCCTCTTCGCTCGAGTCACTGTCGGAGTCCTCGTCGGAGTCGTCGCTGCTGTCGCTGACTTCATCATCTTCCTCCCCTTCCTCCGACTCCTCCTCCTCATCATCATCGCTGCTTCCTGAAGAGACGACACCGCCGCTGTCGCTGCCGCTTGGCTGATCCGCCGCCTGCGCCTCGGCCCGGAGACGGGCGTACTTGAGGCGCAGCTCATCCAGCGGAATCTCCTTTTCCTTCTCCATCGTCTCCAGCACCTCGTCCAGCTTCTCGTCTCCGTTCTTCTCCGCCTTGCGCAGCGTCGACTCGTCGTCGCGCACCTTCTTTGTCGGGATGAAGACCTGGTCGGCATCGAGGGAGAGCCCCGCGCGCTGCGCGATGGCGGGGTAGGACTTTTTCAGCTTCTTGGCCAGGTCGTGCCACGGCGACCCCTTTGCGTTGAAGTCGAGTGCGTTGGACAGCATCAGGGCAACATCGTCCTCTACCTCCGCGTCGCTACTGTACTTACCCGCCTCGATCTTGGCGCGGATGGTGGAGAGGTCCATTGGCTCCTCGATTACCTCGTAGTACCCGGGCACGTCCGTGGCACTCACGGGGTGGTGAAACATCGCCAGCGTATCAGCCTCCCACAGCTTGTTGACAAAGGAAAGACATTGCTGCTTGTGAAAGCTGGCGGTGTCCCGCGAGCGTTTTTCTCCGTCCATGTTGGTATTCGACAAGTGGAGAGTTCGTGCGCAAAGAGCAAGTGGAAAAAGAAAATTGCGAAATACGCTGGCACACTTCTTGTTTCTTGTGGTATAATCGGACACACAGTTCGCTTGTGCGAAGCAGTGTTGGCCAAGTGATAGTAGGATACGCTGTGCGATGAAGACACAATTTTTGTAAGCGTGTCCATAAAAGATGCCGGCGTACATAAAGACGCAGAGTGGAAGAGAAAGAAAGAGAGCGAGGGACAAGAGTGAAGGTGGGGCCTAGCAAAGTTGTTTGCGCCGCGCTGCGGCTCGTTTGAAAGCAGCAGCCAATACATAAACCTTTGCCTCACCACAACAACTCTATTTCTTAAGTTTTATCTCAACAATACAACAACAAACTCGTTATTGCAAGCCTATTTTGTTTTTGGTGGTGGTGATCACCACGATAAACAATAAGCGCTAGGCAATTACATTGCTTGTTTGCAGTAATTAATAATAGTTTTCTTGTCTTAAAAAAAAGCAGTTTTATTTTTACGTGTGTGATGACAGATTCCGGCAGCGTACGTACAATAAAGCTGCTCGGAAAACAAATAAACAACAAAGGTTTACGTTCACCCTGCTTCACCAAACTCACTTCCATCTCTCGCCCTTGATCACCTCGCCGTCTTGGCGTGTGAGGTTCCAGTACTTGCCTTTCATCGTGAGGTCGCGGTAGCGGTGCAGCTGGCCGCGCGCAGCAGAGTTCTCGTAGGCGTCGAAGTCAAAGCCGAGCCCGCTGTTGCCAACAAAGTCGAACTGCTGATCAACCAGCGACGCCATTCCATCCCTCTCGTCCTCTGCCCCGCCGATCGAATCGGGTGCGCCGTAGGCTTCCATGGTGTGCACACTGGGCAGGAAAACACCGTTGTTCTTGGCGCGAAAGGCACGCTCCAACTGCGCCCGCTCTTGCGCGTGGCGGTACTGGCGCACCTCCCGCTCCTGCGACTGCCGGGCAAAGACCTCGCTGCACATGAACTGCAGGGCAGGGGCGAGCCCCGTGCTGGCGTTTTGCGGGCCCAGCTCAATTCCAAGGGCTGCGGAGATGGGGAAGACGGGCAGCGAAACGCGCCGCTGCAGCTCCGCCAGCTTCTGCTGCGTCGGGCTACCCGTGCTGTCCTTTTCCATGTCCATCTTGTTTGCGTAGATCATGATGACACGCTCGCTCATCCCAGCGAGGTAGTAGTCCAGCTCCTGCAGAAGCAGCTCCACCACGTCCCACGGCTGCAAGACGCTCTGGCTGCTGTTCGTAGGGAGGTAGGTGTCGCACATGTCGACAACCAGCGCGAGGCACTTGGTGCGCTCGACGTGGCGCAGGAACTGGTGCCCTAGCCCGCGATTCTCGTAGGCGCCCTCGATCAGACCTGGGATGTCCGCCACGCGGCAGGTGTTGCCGTACAGGTCGTGCAGCACGCCCACGTAGGGCCGAAGCGTCGTGAAGGCGTAGGGGGCAATCGTCGGCTTGCTGGCGCTGATGGCGGACAGCAGGGACGACTTGCCGGCATTCGGGTAACCCACCAAGCCGCAGTCCGCGATCGTCTTCAGCTCAATCTGCGCCAGCATCGTGTTGCCCGGCAGGCCTTTTGTCGACTCGATCGGAGAGTGGTGGTACTTGTTTGCAAAGGCGGCGTTACCCTTCCCTCCTTGGCCCCCTTCGAGGAGGATGACCTCGGTCCCCGCCTCATCGAGGTCGTACTGCACTTCATTCGTGTCCATGTCCACCACCTGCGTCCCGACAGGAAGCTGCAGCCACAAGTCCTGGCCGCGCTTGCCGTGGGCCTCGCGCGAGAAGCCGCAGCTGCCGACGCCGGCGGATACCTGGCTGCCCATGTCCGCGACGTCGCTGAGGTCGGTGCGACTCTTGACACACCGCAGCATGACGTTCCCACCGTTGCCACCATTGCCACCGCCAGGACCGGCAAACTCGTTACCGTGCTCGTGGGCCATGATGCTGGCGCCGTCACCGCCTGCCCCGCTGCACAGCAGCACCTTGACACGGTCCACGAAGCGGTGCTTGGCCCGCTGTGCGCACCACGTCCGTTGCAGCATTTTTTTGGTAACTGCAACAGAGGCAAATATAAGACAGTAAGTTGTACCAAAGGAAACCTGGTGCGATGTGAAAAGTTTCACCGTAAAACAAAATTAAAAAAATGGTAGCAGAGCAGTGAAAAACAAACTACTACCTCACTGCACTTCACTGACAAGTCTGGTTAAGAAAACATATATTTTTAGCAGCACGCACACACACACGCGCGTGTGAAAATGGATGAGAAACAATAGACAGAGAAAAAAAAGAAGAGCAGATGGGAGAAACATGGAAGTAGCAATAAAGAGAAATTAATAAGAATATGCTGGTAATCGCTAATGATTACTTTTTTGGTTGACAGAAGAAAAAACAGCAGTCCTCTACCTACTTTCTCGTTTTGTCTGGAAAAAAACATTATGTTTTTGTTGTGGAAAGACGATGCATTTGCAACTTCCTCGTTTACAAAATGAGAAATTTCACTTTTGTTCTGCAACAAAAAGCAAAAGAAAACCATTTTTTCTCTTTTCTTTCTCCAAAAAGAGCTAAATATCAAAGTAGAGGTTTTCATCATGTTTTTTTTTCTTGCTTCTTGTTATGGTACGCTTTAACAATTAACGTTTATTCGAAGACGTGAAACAGATAATTAGGTTTGATCATTATTACTCGTAAAAAAAAGGAACAAAAGGGCACGTTTCACCCAACAAATCATGTCCACACACATCGCCTCAATCATGCACGCACACACAAAACCAAAAAAAAAAACAAATATTCGACAATAAAAAGAGAACTTCTCTAGCAGGAGCAGCAACAGCAACAACAGAGTGAAGCGCGGAACATCCTTTTCCTCCACTTTCGCTACAGATACAGCGAGGAGGCGAAGACAATATCGCGTTTGATGAGCTGGATGCCCTTCAAGAACTTGTCGTGCAGCTCAATGCTGCCAATGGCGGGGGAGCGGGCGGCAGAGGCTAACTGGCGCAGCATCTCCTCGAGACGGCGCATCATGCGCACGATCTCGCCTTCGTAGGCGTTCGTCTTGCTGACCAAGTCGACAAACTTGGCCCCCTTCGCCCAGAGGTAGGTCACTTCCATCAGCGACGGCAGCACCTTCTCCACTGAGCTGCTCTCCTGCATCAACCCGCTCTCGGCGCTCACGGTGGCGATGCGGGTGACAATTTCGTTGAGGTCCTTCAGCGGCTGCTCAAACTCCTGCGGCAGCGAGAAGCCGTCCGGCGTGCGGTGGACGTTGACGAGGCACGACAGCAGCGCCACGATCATCTCCGTCTCCATGGAGTTCAGCACGCCCTTGAAGAGCAGCTCGGTGAGCAGGATCTCGTTCTCGTCGGTGGTCGTAATTTCGCACGCCACACGCGCCTTGCGGAGAATAATGTTGTCCTTGTCGATGTAGTCCAGGCGGCGCAGCACACGCATCATCTGCTTCAGCTCCTCCGAGAAGACGGCCTTGCCCATCCCAGCCAACTCGCCCTTTACCTGCTCCAGCTGCGCCTCCAGGCTGGCCTTCTTCTTGTACTGCTCGAACTCGGCCTGCAGCTCCGGCGACGGCGTCTGCACAAGCACGTTGTTGTCCAGTTGCTTCTGCAGGTTGCCGACCTGCGTCTGCAACTTCGCGAGCTGCGCGTCCTCGGCACCCATCTGCGCAGACGTCAGCACCGGAATCTTGCCGTTGAACTCGCGCTGCAGTCGGGACAGGATCTGCACCACCTGCGCGCGACCCTGTTCAGCGTCCGGCTGCGCGGGCAAGTTTGTCTTGAGCGTCGACAGGCTCTCCACGTCAGCGAAGTCGAAGGTGACGGTGTACAGGTCTGCCTTCTCCGAGGTGTACTCGGTCACGGGGCACGGGGTCAGCGCCGCCGGGTTGGAGACGTCCGCCTTCATGCAGATCACAGAGGCCGTGATGGAGAACGCGCTCGGGTCGCTGAAGTCGGGGCTGGCGCCTTTGGCCGCGAAGGAGCGGCAAACGCCCCAGCCAAAGTCCATCTGGTCGGACGCGCGGCAGATGTGCACGAAGCGGCCGGCCTGCACCCAGTTTTTCAGGAACTTGGGCTGACGCAGGATGGCGTCGACCTCGGCCTTCTTCTTGGCGATCATGTCCTCGCAGATTGTGTACTGGCGGAACGCGGTCTCGTGGGCCACGCTGATCTCCTCGATGGCGGTGCGCAGGGCGGCGCTTTTCTCCTCCAGCGCCGGCTTGTCGCGCAGCCGCTGGAACTGCGAGAAGCTCCGCTTCATCATAAACTCCGGGTCGACGTCCTCGACGCGGAGCAGGTTGAGCACCATGTTGTAGGTGAGGTGGAAGCTGCTGAGCAGGACGTCCGCACCGCCGCCGGTCAGCTGCTTCAGCGTGTCCGGCTCGACGGCTTCGTCGACCATCGCAATGACCACACCAACACGGTCGAGACCACGACGGCCGGCGCGGCCGGACATTTGGATGTACTCGCCACCGGTCAGGTAGCGGTTCTTCTCGCCGTCGAATTTCTTGACCGAGGTAAAGACGACCGTGCGGGCTGGCATGTTCAGCCCCATGGAGAAGGTCTCCGTCGAGAAGAGCACCTTGACCAGGCCCGCCTGAAAGAGGATTTCTACCACTTCCTTCAGAATGGGCAGAAGGCCGGAGTGGTGGATGCCGACGCCGCGCTTGAGCAGAGGCAGGAGGTGCTCGATGGCAGGCAGCTTGCGGTCCTCCTCCGCGAGCGACTCCATTGCGTTGTTGAACACCTCCGTGACGAGGGCGTCCTCCTCGGTGTTGTTGAAGTTGAGCCGAGAGAGGGCCAGCGCGTTGCGCTCACACTCCGCCTTGGCGAAGGAGAAGACGATGACGGGGTACATGTTGCGGTCCATCACCAGCTTGACAATCTCCATCATCGACTGCGACGACCCACCGCGGCTGCGGCCACCACCGCCCTTCTGGTTCCCCCTCGCACCACCAGCACTCCCACCACTTCCGCCGGCGCCGCTGCTACTTCCGTTCGCGGCGGCGCCACCGCCCTCGACTCCCATCGAGGTCATCGCCTTGCCGAAGTTGTCGTCGCGGAATTTGCCTTTCTCGTCCACGATGAGGAAGATGCCGTCGGCGCCGGCCGGGTAGAGGTAGTGCTGCAGTGGGACTGGGCGGTAGTCGGTGTGAATGACGTGCACCTTCGTCGTCGGGTGAATGCTCTCAACCCAGTCCGCGAACTCACGCGCGTTGGGGATGGTGGCGGAGAGGAAGACGTACTGGCACCCTTCGGGCAGCAGGCTGATCGTCTCCTCCCAGACCACACCACGAGACTTATCGCGCATGTAGTGGACCTCGTCGAAGACGACGCAGCCCACCTCACGCAGCATCTCCGTCCCGCGGTAGAGCATGCTGCGCAGAATTTCGGTCGTCATGACGAGGCAGTCCGAGTCTGCCTTGATGGTTGTGTCGCCCGTCATGAGACCGACGGAGTCGAACTTCTCGGAGAACTCGCGAAACTTCTGGTTGCTAAGTGCTTTGATGGGGGAGGTGTAGATGACGCGCTTCTTCTCCCGCAGCGCCTTGGCGATGGCGTAGAGGGCGACGGTGGTCTTACCGGCCGAGGTGTGGGCCGAGACGAGGACGCTGTCGCCGTCCTCGAGGGCGTCAATACTGGCCTTCTGGAAGGTGTCGAGCTCGTAGGGGAACTCGATGGCCGGGTCCACCTCGCGGCGCGCACGCTTCGCGGCGGGTTCGCCGTCACGCGCGTCGGACATCTTGCCTGTCTGCGAATGTGCTCGTG
>MDUD01002070.1:12412-27745 GCA_002216565.1 Crithidia mellificae | reverse complement strand
TCTGAAAGGTAATTGAAGAGGGATTTATCGAATGCTGGGTTCTCAGTGTTTTATGATTAGGCGAGCTGAAAAGAGTCGATCACAGAAGCACGTGAGTTGCTGGACAGGAAAATCAAAGGGCTGTTGACCGAATCAGAATTTTATTCTCACTTTATTAGTCATCATGTCCGTCTGCTTTACAGCAGAACAATCAATAGGCAACACCTGAGCCTTTCTTTTTTGTTTGTTCTCAACAATTGTTTAGTTACGCAAATACATCTCACCTACTGCGGAAACAATGCGTCAAGAGACCCTTTTATTTTTTCTTGTGTAGTGCTGCTCTTAAAATTATCGCTGAAAAAAATTTAGTAAGCAACTCTTTGCGCAACGTTTTATGCTTTAATCATAACTTGATTTTATTTTAAAAAACTCTTTTGCTACAAAATTGTCTTGGTGAAAATATTTTGAAGGCGCAACGTTTCATTGTTATGTATCCTCATCTTAAAAAAAGGAGTCTTTTTTCTTTTCTTTTTCCCAATAATTATGTGTTTTACCAGAATTACTAACTTTGTTTTAATTAATGTTGCGACATGCAATTCTGCAGTCTAAGAATGCGATAACATTTAAGACCTTTTTTTTGAACAAGAATTTTTTTTCCATGGTAAAAGAAAGATACACACCAGCGTGCGTTAAAAAAAAAAATACTCACCACACATACATAAACAAAAAATGAATTATATTAGTAATAGATGGAATGTCTTGCATTGCTTAAATAGGTTGCGTCTAAGCTATATTAAAAAAAAAAAAAAGTGTTTAAAGCACAACGAACTAGACGTTTTAATATGCGAAGCAGAGGATTTATATTTATTTTTACTTCGACTTCTTCTTCTCTCCTTGGTTCTCCATTTGTCCTCGAAAAAAATTCCCTTTTTTTTAAAGGAGATTTTTTCTTCATTAGCATAAGAAGTAAAATTGTAAGAATGGCGCCACACGATCGCAACCCATACACAGGGCGAGAGTACAGCTCGCGTTATTACACCCTGCTTAAAGGTAGAGAGCGCTTGCCAATTTTCGCAGCAAAGTCACGCATTCAAAAGCTTGTCAATCAGTATCAGACGGTTTTGCTCGTTGGTGAAACGGGAAGCGGTAAAACCACACAGGTGCCTCAGTACATTCTCGAACTTAACCCCGAGCATGGGATCGCGTGCACCCAGCCTCGCCGTGTTGCCGCCACGAGCGTCAGTGAGCGCGTCGCAGAAGAAATGGATGTCGAGCTTGGTGAAGAAGTCGGTTACAATATTCGATTCGATGACAAGAGCTCCGAAAAAACGCGACTTAAGTATCTCACAGATGGTATGCTGCTTCGCGAGGCAATGACGGATCCGCTACTGAGCAGGTATAGCGTGATTGTGCTGGACGAGGCTCATGAGCGTACGGTCTCTACCGATATTCTTATTGGTACAATCAAAGCGCTGCTGCCAAAGAGGCCGGATCTTCGCGTTGTCGTGATGTCTGCCACCTTAGAGGAAAAACGTTTTCAAGAATATTTCCCCGAAGCGCCGCTAGTGCACATTTCCGGTCGCATGTACGGCGTTGAGGTTTACAACTCAAAGGCACCTGAGGCTAACTACGTCGAGGCCGCGATTCGCACGGCAACACAGATTCACCTATATGAAGGCGAAGGTGACATTCTTATCTTTTTAACTGGCGAAGATGAAATTGAGACCACGGTGGAACGCCTGCAGAATGGAATTCGAATGGCAGAACACAGCAGTGCAAATTGCCACCACGGCCCAGTTTCTGTCTTGCCGCTTTACTCAGCCCTGCCGCCATCTCAGCAGCGCAAAGTTTTTCAGTCCGTTCCCGAAGGCACGCGAAAAATTGTTGTTGCTACCAACGTTGCAGAAACTTCGCTGACAATTGACGGCGTTGTATTTGTGATTGACTGTGGGTTTTCGAAACAGAAAGTGTTTAACCCCAAATTGCGCGTAGAGTCGCTGCTCGTGACTCCTATCAGCCAGGCAAGCGCTCGTCAGCGCTGCGGTCGCGCCGGCCGTACGCGTCCCGGAAAGTGCTTTCGGCTGTACACCGCTAAATCTTTTCACTCCGCTTTGCAGCCCAACACGTACCCTGAAATTTTACGCTGTAATCTGGGAAGCATTGTGCTGAACATGAAAAAGATGGGAATCGAAGACCTGGTAAACTTTGATTTTGTTGAGCCGCCTGCGCCGGAAACGCTGATGCGCGCGTTGGAATTGCTAAACTATCTTGGCGCGCTCGATGACGATGGTAATTTGACGGAGCAGGGGAGTTTGATGTCGGATTTTCCTGTGGAGCCGGAAATGGCGTCCATGCTTTTTCACAGCGCAGAATACGGCTGCTCAGAAGATATCGCGCGCATTTGCGCCATGCTGTCGGTGCAAAATCCGTTTATTAACCCCTCCAACGATCAGCGCGGCCGTGCGATGCGGTGCCGCGAGCAGTTTTACCACCCAACCGGCGATCACATCGCGTATCTCAATGTTTTTAACGCGTTTTACGAGATGAACAACCAAAGCACGTCGTGGTGTACCGACAATTACATCAATCCTCGTGTCATGAAGCAGGCAGTGAACGTTTACCGGCAGCTTGTTGGCATCATGCGACGCATCGGCCTGTCTATCAGCAGCACGTACAGCGCTATGCAACGTCAGATTCAGGGTGACGAATTCCCAGCGGAGATGGAGTTTGCAAACGAGATTCGTCGTGCCATTGTAAAAGGCTACTTCACCAAAATTGCTCTTTCTCTTCCAACCAAGCACCAATTTATGACGCTGAAGGACGACGTCAAATGTCTGCTTTTTCCTGCAACTTATTTGAACCGCCGTCCCAAATTTGTTGTCTTCAACGAGCTAGTCCTTACCAGCAATACCTACATCCGCACCGTAACATCCGTTTCCGAAGATTGGCTCCTCGAAGCAAACCCAGCGTATTTTGCGCAAGACGAATTTGAGGGTGTCGCAAAACAAGTCTTCGATGACATTTACCGCCGTCAAGTGAAAACGAAAGATCGTCACGTCAAAAGAGCCCGCGAAGTTAGTGACAAAGAGTAAAAGTATTTTTTTTCTCTGGGCGAGTGTAGGTTGGTAATTTTTAATTTCATTAAATTAAAACGAATAAATTTCCAATTATGGCTAATATATTAAAAAAAAAAACACCTAATCTTATACCAGCAGAGTTGAGATGTTGATGGCCGTTTAAAATGAAATACGCGGTCTTTGTTTTTATTGAGTATTTGCCTTTTTTTCTTCTGATATCTGGACTGAGAGGAAAAAAAGCAATATTAGTATGCCAAAAATTGCGCTGGCATTTATAGGATAGGTAACAAAATTGGATTTTTTTTGCTTTTTCGCCTTCTACAAAAACCAGAACGCATTAATCTAGACCAGAAAAATAATCGGTATTCTTTCCATCAGTTTTTATCAGAAAAAGTAAACTCACCATGCCCGTTTTTATTTNACAAAAAACAACATAATTATGTTAATGCTTAAGTATGTTACTGTGTATAATTGAGAAATTTGCCAAAGAAAAAAATTATAACAATCAATTTACACAATCAAGAAACACAGAGAATTCAAGAGAATTTTTTTTCTCAGCAATGAAATCATTTTTTGCTCTTTTTTTATTGGCCGCTGTGGCCGTTACGCTTGTTGCGGCCGAATTGACGGAATCGGATTTTCGTAAAATGAAGGTAAAAGATTTGCGGACCTTTCTGTCGGATCGTGGGCTAGAATGCACTGGATGCCAGGAAAAGAGCGATTTTGTCCGCATGGCGTATCAGTACCGCAACCTCAACCCTGCCGGAAGTCCCGAAAAGCGCGCGGTTCCTGCGAAGAAATTTTGGGAAGCATGGGCTGACATTGCTCAGACAGAGTGCGAAAACGCCGTTAAGCTGCGTTCAAACGATCCGACTACTGAACCTTTCAAGAGCGTCTGCAGTACCATTCATGCGGCGACGGACTCTTACCTCATGCAGCATGGGCGGAAGGTCGCCACACAGCTGAAAAAGACGCCACACCATCTCCTCCAAACTTCCTTTAAAGGCATTTACTTCGAAGCAGGATCTCATTTGTTTCAGATGCTGGCTGACTACTGCCTAGCATCTCCTGCTGCACAGGAAAACTGTCAATCGCTAGGCGCGGTAATCAGTGCGATGGACGGCGCGTGTGGGGCAGACTTCAAGATGTGGACGACCAACGTCGGTATCGAGAACACGAACCCGATGTACGAAATTATTGATACTCGCGACGATTTGTAGCATTAGAGACGTATTTCGTTGGACTAATATTCAACATTTTTCCTTGTGGTCGGCCGCGACACGACGCTCGATTTTCAGTTTCAAATACAAAGTTTTATTTTTTCCCAGTTTCTACTCAATTATTATCCAGATGGGCTTTGGATTTAATGATCAAAAAAAAGAAAATAAACATTGATCTTTGTTTAGATTCAAACCAGACCGAGTATTTTTTTCATGATGCTTTGAAAACACTTGCCTCGTTCTTTTCTAAATCGTAAAAATTAGCAGTAGTGATGAAATTGCTTTGATAGAGCGCTCTGCGTTTCTTACTCGCATTCAATATCATTCTGCTATTCTCAGCAGCACCAGATTCTCACACATCTAAAAGGCTGATGTGGTTGCTTTCTTTTCGTCGGATTTGGGTAAATGGTTCTTCAGAGCAAATAAATCAAGTTTTCAAAATTCACAACAATTTGCCAAAACTTTTTCCTTTCTCTCGTTGTCTTTGACTGGAGCCGGTTACATAATTCCTTGGAACAATCGCAGTATCGCTTTTTAATTTTCATTCTCAAACAGATTTTGTCGATTTCTCCACTTACTGCTTTTCACATACAAGAAAAGCCTTATTCCCTTTCGCTTTTTTTCATACCATGAAGTCCGTGTTCGTCACCGGCGGAAACCGCGGTATCGGCCTGGAGACGGCGCGCCAGATGGGCAAGCTCGGCTACCACGTCATCATCAGCGCGCGCAGCGAGGGCGACGCGAAGAAGGCCGTGGAGACGCTGTCCCAGGATGGCGTGAAGGCTGACTACGTGGTCATGGACACCGTGGACACCGCCTCGGTTGCGAAGGCTGCTGCGGAGGTGGCGAAACTGACCAACGGCTCTCTCGATGCGCTGATCAACAATGCCGGCATCCTTTGCTCGCCAGGCGACAAAGAGCAGATGAACCTCGACGAGCTCCGCAAGTGCTTTGAGGTGAACGTTGTTGGAACTGCCAACGTGACAAACCACCTCCTGGAGCTGGTGAAGAAGGCTTCTGAGGGACGCATTGTGAACGTGGGCGCCATCTTGGGAAGCTGTGAAGCTACATTTTCTGGTTTTCCGTATGCTCCGTACAACATCTCCAAGGCTGCGCTGAACATGTACACCGTGAACCTCGCGGGGACGTTGAAGGACACGCATGTGAAGGTGAACTGCGGACACCCCGGATGGGTAAAAACGGACATGGGTGGCGCTGGGGCCGATCTTGAAGTGTCGGAAGGTGCGGAGACCAGCGTTTACCTTGCCACCCTTCCTGCTGACGGCCCGACCGGTGGATTCTTCCACAAGAAGGACCGCCTGCCGTGGTAAGCTCCAAGAATGCGTGTGTGCAGCGTAAAAGCACATGCTCAGTGGCCTTTGCAGCTCTCCCTAAACAGCTCGAGCAAGAAATTGCGTTGCTCTTCGCGCAGTCTGCTGGTTGCCCCAGAGCAGCGTTTTAAAATAAAACTGTCAGTTCAATGACGTTTGGACGTTGACGGCGCACCAAAGTCTTTACCGGCACGTTGACGGTGCTGGTTACATCAGCGATCCTGGGCTTTTTGCATTAGCCAAGCTTTTTCTCGTTGATCCACTCGCTGCCCGCTTTTACTATTATCATTATTCTACATTACCTTTTTTTCCTTCTGTTCTCTTTTGCATGCTATATTCTCTTCCTATTTATTCGTGTCGGACAGAGAGAGTCTTGTTTTCAATGGTTTTTTTTTTTGGCATTGCCGTCATACATTCCGGCTGCCTTCCATTGAACTTGACAGAACTGTTCACCAATTTCACCACAGAAACTCTACAAGTATGGAAAACAAGAAAACCCGCGTTGCTTCCGCAACTTTACGATGCGAAAAGGAGATAACATCTATTTGAACGGCGGCAATGCGCTACCTTAGCTGTCTTGTGAGCGGAGTTCTGACCCAGTGCTATTCGTCAGCGAGCCCCTGTTTTCTTTGGTCCTTTTTGATGGCCTGTTTTTCAAGAAAGGTTGCCTGTCTATGCAGCAACCTTTGCGCTGCAACTTTCCCTTTGGATGAGACAGCTTTGAGGCTGCGACCAAACAGACCAACCTGTTTCTCGCTACGTATCCTTCCACTTCTCTCTCTTCTGTTCTCCTGCACTTCTGCTGCTTTGTCACACCGGGTACTCAAAACGCGAATTGCGCTATTGCAGGTCACATACGACTCGACAATTCTTCATTCGAACGTTAAACTAAAGCATTGCTTTCTTTGCTTCACTCCCGGATCTCTCTCCATTCCATCACACATACCGAGCACCACCACCACCGACAACACCTCCACTATGAAGTCCGTGTTCATCACCGGCGGAAACCGCGGTATCGGCCTGGAGACGGCGCGCCAGATGGGCAAGCTCGGCTACCACGTCATCATCAGCGCGCGCAGCGAGGGCGACGCGAAGAAGGCCGTGGAGACGCTGTCCCAGGATGGCGTGAAGGCTGACTACGTGGTCATGGACACCGTGGACACCGCCTCGGTTGCGAAGGCTGCTGCGGAGGTGGCGAAGCTGACCAACGGCTCTCTCGATGCGCTGATCAACAATGCCGGTTGCAGGAGCCCGCTTGGCGACAAAGAGCAGATGAATCTTGCTGACCTGCGGAGCTGCTTCGAGGTGAACGTTGTTGGAACTGCCAACGTGACGAACCACTTCCTGGAGCTGGTGAAGAAGGCCCCTGAGGGACGCATTGTGAATGTGGGCTCAATCATGGGAAGCTGTGCGACTGCCATTGCCGGGTTTGAGGATGCTCCATACAACATCTCCAAGGCTGCGCTGAACATGTACACCGTGAACCTCGCGGGGACGTTGAAGGATACGCATGTGAAGGTGAACTGCGGACACCCCGGATGGGTGAAGACCGACATGGGTGGCGATGGCGCGCAGCTGGAGGTTGCGGAAGGCGCGGAGACCAGCGTTTACCTTGCCACCCTTCCTGCTGACGGCCCGACCGGTGGCTACTTTCACAAGAAGGACCGCCTGCCGTGGTAAGCTAGGGGAGGGTGTATTTGCCGCTGTGACCTGTTACAGCGAAAGCGGAGTCATTTACGGTTTGCACTGCGACGCGGCGAAGTTGAGCGCCGTGAGGCTTGTTACGCGGTCATAACCGTTGCTGATGAGCCAAACGAGTGCGTCTTGCTTGCTGTCCTTTGCGGCCGTTTTGGGCAGTGCGATGTCACGTTGACATAGATCGTGGATCGTGGCTACCTACAGCTCTGTTATTATTACTATTATTGTCTTGATTGACACTGCCATTAGCGCAACTTGCGCAATTAATGGTATTCACCTATTTTATTCTTCTATTTTTTCCCCTCCCCGACCGCACCGCTGATGGGCAACCATGAGCTCTGGTCTAATTATCCTCTTTACCCACCTTTTCTGTTTTGGTTAAATTACACACACCAGGGACGGGTCCTAAATCACAAACTTTCATTCGAATGATTCAAAGAAAATGTAGTTTTGTTTTCTTTTTGCCCTCTTTCCTTTCTTCAGTTTATGAAATTCCAGAAACAATTGTTATTAATTATTGAATCAAATAACCTGAAAACGAGAGCTCTCGTAGTATTCCGATTCTGCCGCGCTTCTAAAAAGGTTACAATCGATGCGCTGCAGTGGTGCAAGTGTTGTGTCACCCAAAGCTGATATGTTTGTTGATCTTATTCGAGAGCTGCGATATCGACGAAAGGTCTCGACAGCGGCGTTGACCAGGAGCTTATTGTGTTTTTGTAATTGCTCAATCATAGCGTTGCCTTGCTCAGTACTATCTCATTGTTCTCTTCTATTTAAACCCTTTGCTGCTTTGACACATCTGTCTGCGTTTCCTAATGCTTGACGTGCTTGCGGTTCGTTTCTTAATGAACATACAATCGCCTTCATGCTCTCACGCACACAAACACGATGTCTCAACTCAACCTCCCGGTGCTCCAAAATGCACTCTGATTCTCTTCATTCACAAAACACCATTTTTTTTTCAAAGTTCATTATTCGATCGCACTTTACATTTCTCCTTTTTGTTTAACAAAACCTAACGAATCTTTCGATCGCAATCATGTCGGCTGTTCAGAAGGTTGCTATGGTCACCGGTGCCAACCGCGGTATCGGCTTTGCCACTGCCCGCCGCCTGGGCGAGCTTGGTTTTAAGGTTCTCCTGTGCGCTCGCGACCCCAAGCGCGGAGAGGAGGCTGTGAGCACACTGCGCAATGACAAGCTGGACGTTGACCTGCTGTTGATGACGCCAACGGAGGATGAGTCTGTGGCGGCCGCGTTCAAGAAAGTGGAGACGGATTACAAGCGTCTTGATGTCCTGATCAACAATGCTGCTCTCATGGACTTCGACAACAAGGTTTACCCACTGGACATTAAGCGCATGCGCGAGGAGTTTGAGATCAACTTTTTCGCGACCGTCAACATCACAAACACCTTCCTGCCGCTGATGCTGTCGTCGTCCGAGGCGCCGCGCATTGTTTTTGTGTCGACGCCGCTGGGGACGCACGAGACGGTGGAGCGCCCGCAAAACAAGTATGCTCACCCCAACTTTGCCCCGTACAAGTGCAGCAAAACGGCGGTGAACATGTACGCTCACAACCTTGCCAAGTACCTGCAGGATTACTCGGCGGAGGCTGGCGGCAGCGCTGCGGCGGCCAAGGTGAACTGCGCCTACCCCGGCTACGTGCAGACGGACATGTGCTTCAACACGCCAGAAGCGCATCTGACGCCGTACGAAGGTGCCGAGACGAGTGTGATGCTCGCCACCCTCCCCGCCGACGGCCCGACCGGCGGCTTCTACCACAAGGACAAGAAGCTTCCTTGGTAATGAGGCCGGTCGAACTCAAAGGATATCTGTCTGATCATCTCATGACTGCTCAGAACTACGTTGAAAACGCTTTATAAACGGTTCTCAAACGCCCTCTCTTTCTTCCTTTCGTTTTTTCTTCTCTTTTTCTGTGGAGGCGACAAATGCATTTTGTTCAATGGACTTTTGCCTTTTTCTCTGCAAACGCTTTTTTTTTTTTTAAAATTTGACTAGCGCTACCGTAACAGACAGACATTTGGCCATGGGTTACCTTTTGCCCAACGGCATCAAATGAAATTCGACTTTTTTTTTACCATTCTTTTTCTCTTAATTATCTGATGAAGGTGCCCCACCACTCTATTTACACGCGAAAAAAAAAACGCAAAGGAAAACAGATAATGGTTTTATTGAGAGTGCTCATTTGCGTGCCCTTTTAACAGCACAACCAGTGACGTCTTATTGCAGATGCAATCTTTTGGTGAGTCCCATTTCGCTCGCCGTTTTGCGGCTCTTTTGACGTCACTGCCCCCCCGCTTCATATTCATTTGGGTAGCCACATCAATTTGCATGTTTTTTTTTTTTGGGGTATGGCATAGAAGTCCAGCGGAAAAAACGAAAAAGGGCCTTTTAGATGCTAGCGACTTCAGCAGAGTTGCTCAAAAAGAAATCTAATATTACTTTCCTTTCTCACTCATTCTCTTCATTTTTTTTTTTTTCTAACCTGGCACCCCTTCTCGTCCAAATTCACGTGCCTGTGAAGCTAGAAATCTCAACCAGCTATAGTGTTAACTCAAGCGCAACAAAACTACAGAAAGCGCAGCTTTTCAATCTCAATCGCATTTTAAACTACAGCCTTTGCTTTCGCTCCTTTTTTTTTCTGGGCACAAATGTCGTCGTCTTTAACGCCGTTGAGGCACAGCCTACTTGAAGACCCAGAGAAAGAAGAAGAGGAAGAGCTGAGGACGCTTTCTTCATCGCCGTCCTCCACCACCTTAGCATCGAAAATGCACGGCAGTCATCGAGAGGATATTGGCCACTCTTCTTTTTCAAGAAGTCCTACACAGGGGGCACGCCACGCTGCTGCTATTGACCAAGATGCAGACGACGAATTTTCTATAGACATTGCTTTTGTGCCGACTAAGACAGCTAAGCGTGGCTCAGACAAAGCTGCTTTTGCTCCTCTCGGTACAAGCAGCTCTGCGCACTTCAGCAATTCAGCTCGCCGTCAAGGCACGGAGACGCCTGGAGCGGCGGTTGGTGCGGCACACCGTGCGGCCGCCGAGGCACCACAGAAACTGACATCGCTTGCTGGAAAGTGGGACTCGGGAGAAGTGGAAACGCTTGGAAAGTACAAGGGCTCTGATTTGCTTGATGATACCGATGGCCCAAGCGACGAGGCAGAGTATCAGGCATGGCAAGAACGTGAGACGAAGCGGCGACGAGACCTCCTTGCGTAGCGTTGATAAAAAAAAAGAGTAGTAAAGATGGGATTTGAGTTTCTATTTTTTTATTTACAACAACTGGATGTAATCCCTCTTATGCACAGTATACAACCTGAAGTCTCTAGAAACTTGTTCAGCAGTGCCGAAGACTTCAAATTTACAATTTGTGGTGCTGCGCAGTGACTATAGCAGAGCTGGAGTTTATAACACCTGCTTTGTGTGTGGAGTCTTACCAGTTGGGGCCAGCCTACAATGCGATTGGATTTTGAAGGAAGAGAAACAACATTGTGTTTTTCAGTATAATGTTGCACCTTTCCGTAGCACAATGTGGGTTGAAAATTTTGTAACTGTACTTCTTCTAATTGTTTTCTCTCTTTCTCTCCTGCTCGTTTTTTCAGTGACTTTGATCATTTGTGCATAGCAAAACAATAAATTGGGCACTAAAGAACTAGTGCTACTTAGTGTACCGCTCTCAGTCCCTTGCGACTTACGATAGTGCGGGTCACAGTAAAGAAGCGCCAACCACACGCTGCGCGTGCACACACGCACACAAGCACAACATAGACTGCAAAACTGGTGCTAAAATTTTTGTAGATTTCGCAAAGTAGATAGACTTTTTTTGCTTCATATTTAGAGACGCTGCAGCGCGGCAACATAGAATATTTCGCGAACGAGGGTTTCGCACTGCCACTTTTTTAACGCGGTTGCGTGAAACAGACGCAGTCGTTTGTAACATATGTCGTCGAGATGGCCGTCTTCGCTACTCAACCCCACCAACCAGCAGTTGACGGAGCAGATAGAGCAGCTCTCGATCGAATTAGAGAGCAAGCGCAGCACAATTGCGGAAATGCGGGAAGTGGTAGAGCTACTGAAAAAGAACCAACAGGAGGTGAGAAGACAAGAAAAGGCAACAGCAGAAGCACTCGCGAGTACGCGTGCGGCCGTTGACGGCGATGAGGGAAAGCTAAAGCAAGTAACGCAAGAGGTGGAGGGCAGTGCGCGCCGTGTTCGGAGTTTGACGGAAGAGCAGACGCGCCTCACCGCCGCCGTCGCGGCAGTGGCGTCGTCGATGGAGCACAAACGTCGTCGGCTGGAGGCGGAGCAACAGGCAGCGGCGGCAGCTGAGGCGCAGGCGAAGGAAATTGTTCTTGAGCACCTTGCTAGGCAGAAAGTGGGGGAGGAGTTGGCGGCAGCGCAGCGTGATCTCTCGTCCACGGTGTGGGCAAGGCTGGAGCGCTTGAACGCGCAGGTGAGTTTTACAACAAAGCAGCTTGCCGAGGCCCGAGCGGAGCACGACCACGTCCTGCGGGAACTAAACGCAGTCCAGCACAACCTACAAGACGCGGTGCAGGATCAGTCCGACAGCGTGCGTGCGCTCGAGCTCATACACGCGCAGACCACTCAGCTTGACGCGCACGTTGCGACAAACGCAGCGGCAATGCAGACGCTGAAGAACGCCGCGCGTGAGAGGGAAGAGCTGCGTGAGCGTTTGCGGATAACGTTGGAACACTGCATTGCGGAGAACAACCAGCGCAGTGCCGCCCGGGACCGTGAGCGAGGCCGCTACGATCAGCAGCTCTACAATCTACGCCAGATTATGGAGGGGCTACGCGAGGCGGCGGGTCAATTAACGGGGTGCACGAGCCGCCACCACGCCGAAGAGCACTTTCTGCAGCAGCAGCGCCGTCAGCTTGCCCACATCCTTCACTTGTGCGAGGAGAAGGCAGCGCTTCTAGCGGTGGAGAAGGCACGTCATGCCGCGGTGGTGAAGGCACGGGCACAGCTACAGAAGGAGACGGTGGCTGGCGGTCCTTCTCCCTCCGCCCTGCGAGACCTCCTCCTCTCCCTCTCCCACCAGCAGGAGCTTTTGGAGAATCGCTTGGAGCGCGCGCAGCAGCGGCTGGCCGAAGCGATTCAGATCTTCGTGCAGGAGGGCCGGCGCGGTGATCACGTCAACGACGCGCTCGCGGAAGTGCAGCGGAGACGAAAGGCGGTGGCAGAGACGCACGACACGACAGAGAGCGAGGTTCACCTAGTGAAGCAGCGCTGCATGCAACTGGAAGAGCTGCTGAGGGAGCGGCAGGCGCTGTTGCCATCCATGCAAGCACTTGCTCACGAGCAGCGTGCGCAGCGCCAGGAGTCGTGGGTGCGTGAGGTTGCGCAGCTGCGCACCAGACTCCTCGACGCGCAACGGGAGTACCAGCAGCTGCTGCAAGGAGTCATCACCCTTCGAGGCAGCGTGCGCCGCACACGGACCAGTCTTGACAACGGCGGCGCTGCGCAAGGCAGCACGCTGGAGGAAATGCGCCTGCTGGAGGGCGAGGTGGCGAGACTGGAGCAGGAGGCGCAGAGCACTGCGGTGCAGCAGCAGAGCGCCGTCGCGCAGGCGGAGCAGGCGGGGGTGACGCTCCAGTCGCTCATGAAGGCGGCGGACGTGCAGGTGGGGGCGCTCAAGGAGGCGGCAGGGGTGGAGTCCTTCCTTCGAGCTGAGGTGCAGATCAAGGAAGAGCAGATCGAGGCCGAAATGCAAAGCCGACGCGTGGAGCTCCACCTGCACGAGAGCGAGGTTCATGAGCTGAACGAGGAGTTGCAGCGGCACAGAAAAAAGTTGGGGCTTCTTCGCATGCGCTACGATGAGGTGATGGGCGCCTTGGCAAGGGCGTCGCAGAAGCCGTTAAACGAAAAGCAAGGAGACACTTCTCTTGCGTTGTCGCTGCCGCCCCTCGACCCGGCCGCTGCGAGCACTAATCCGGAGGCAGTGCACGCGCACTTGCTGCTACGGCGCTCGTTTGAACGTGAGCAGCTCATGCAGCGTGGCAACTACTTGGACCTGCGCCTCGTCGCGCTGGGACGGGAGACCAGCACGCTGCGACACATGCTGGAAGGGCTGCGTGCCCCTTCCACCTCTTCTGCCGCTCCGCCTATTGAGGGAGTCGGCGTGGTGGGTAAGGTTTTACCCGGTGCAGACACCACCGTGAACGGAAGCGGCACCACGCAAGGTGGTGCTTTGGTGTCTGCCAACGTGAACTCGCCTCTTGTCGTGAAAAGTCAGCTGGTCAGCAATGAATTTGCAAAAGAGCGGTACTGGAAAGAGGAACTGGAGCTGTTGGATGGGGCCATGTTGGCGATGGCGCAGGAGCGCGACAGAGCGCGGGTTCAGCTCAATGAGCTTCGAACCACCTTGAAAGACTTGCAGGGCACCGAGAAGCAGAAGCGCACGCGTCTGCAAAAGCTGCGCGACCTGCTTGCGCGCTCTCACAAGCGGGCAAACGCAGCTGCGATGAAAGGTTTCCTAAACTGACCTCTCCAAGTACTTGGAGCCGGTGTGCAGCTAATTTAGGTTTTTTTACTGCTTCTTTTTTTTTCTAAATTACCTTTTCGAAAAACCTCACACGAGTGTACGCTGACAACACATACCAAAGAGAAAAATTGTATGGAGAGAAAAACCGTGTTCTTCTTTCACTTGATGGACTGGGGCAGGAGAAAAAAGAGTGTTTTTGGTTGCTTCTTCGTTGTCCGAGACACTTGCTGCGGTGCGACAATGCCGCACTTTTTTTTTCTTAAATCATTTTACAAATGGCGGTCACTTACCGCGATGTTGTGCTACAGTGATTCGGCATTCCCCCATCGAATCGATTGTCTTATCTTTCTGCTATTTGTTCTGTCTTTCTTGACATAAATGGTTGGCCTCCGCATCCCTTTCTTTTCTTCTTTCCTTTGCGTCTGTTTCAAAAGCAAGTCATACCTATATATATCATCAATCGAAGCAGATCGCTTTTTTGACATCACTATCTATACAACACCTGTGTAAGGTTGCGCGCAAGCCTTTTTTTTCCACTTCCAGATTCACCGAAAAAAAGTGAAACGACAAACACTTAGCTGAAGAAGATGCAGAAGGCCGAGACAGCAGAGCAGTACGCGGCGATCAAGCAAGCGGCCGAGAGTGCGCTTGGCCTTGTCGTCCACTTTAGCGCCTCGTGGTGTGAGCCGTGTAAGGCAGTAAACGAGTTTCTGGCGAAAGAGGCGGCGGCCTACGAAGGCCGCGTAGTGTTCGCCGAGGTCGATTGCGAGAAACTTGGTGACGTGTGCGAGAGCGAAGACGTGGACTCTGTCCCTTTCATCGCCTTCTTTCGCACTCCGATTGCAGGCGAGACGCGCAAGGTGGAGCGGGTGGCGGATGTGGTTGGCGCAAAGCTCGACCTCATTGCCATGAACATTCGCTCCCTCTACGGCGACAACGGTGGGAAAGGAGTACAGCGTGGCGACTTCGCCTCCGTTGATGACTACCTCAAATACCTGACGACACGCAAGGGAGTCGTAATGTTCATCACTGGCACCCCGTCGCGCCCGCGCTGTGGTTTTACGGGTCGACTATGCAAGCTGGTGCACGAGCTTGGGGTGCCTTTCACGTACTACGACGTGATGGCGAGCGATGAAGTGTGCGAGCGGCTGAAGACCTACGCAAACTGGCCCACCTACCCGCAGGTGTACGTCGACGGCGAGCTGATCGGTGGGTGGGATATCTGTCGTGAGCTGAACGAGGAGGGCGAGTTGAAGACAACACTGAAGTATTAACGCTGCTTTACTCCCTGCATTATTCGCTTCTCTAGTTGCATCAGCAGTTGACACTGCGAAAGCCTCTTCTTCTTTATTCAAGAGAGCGTACGATGCGACACCGTCTACGTGCGGTGCGCCAGCGTGCATTTTAACTATCAAAAACACTGTGTGCTCGCTACCGCCGATAATTTACGATTGCTTTTATGCGCGTGGTTGGACGCCTCTTGCAGCTGCTCTCTTTACTCC
>MDUD01002070.1:0-12341 GCA_002216565.1 Crithidia mellificae | reverse complement strand
GCGCATAAACGTGGCGATATCGACCTCTGTTTTGGGCTCATCTTCTACTTACTGAACGAAATGAAATGAAAGAACGCAGAACGGTGCTCTATAAGCTCTCCGTTTTTGTGCAGGGCTACACAACTTATCAATAATTCAGAAGCCCCCCAAAATATTCTCAACTTTATTATTATTATTATTCGCTTTTCCCCGAGCGCTGAAGCTCGATACACGGGGACTTTAATTATATATCTATCTTAATAAAAATTAAAAAAAAAAGAAGCAGTAAGAGAAATTGTGTTTTTGACTGTCAAAAAAAGCTCAATTATTAATAGCCTCTGTCTGCCACACGTGCGCGAGTCTATTTGGCCCTGCTTTTGGAACTGCTGCAAAGTCCTAATTGTTGGTAACAGAGTGCGATGGGTCTTCGCGTATTGTGCAACTCCTTCTTGTTTGCGCACATCCCCGCAGAATCGTTCATCTGCACCTCCACCTTCTCTAGTTAAAGCAACTCGCCTTACTTTGCTTCGATTTTCTCCTTTGTCTTACCTTTGCGCATTGCTTTGTTCCCCAAGTAGCAGAGCTACATTATAGTTTTCCAGTTTTTCGTTGTTAGACATCACAATCTTGTTTTTTTTTTTCGATTCTGACTGAAGTACGTTTTTGACTCACTAAGTCTACAAGTGGCCTAAAGCTAAAAGGCATAGCTTTTTTTTTTTTAGAGTCTCGACATTTAAATCCACAGTGTATACACGCTCTTCTGCTCAGGACGTGTGCTTTTTGATATTGTAGACTCGTTTTTCTCACGATTTTTCCTTCGCTTAAATTGAGCAGTGTGTTCAGCAGCTTATTTTCTCACCGCTTTAACTTACTAAGACTTTAGAGATGATGGCTACTGCTCGAGGGGTGCCTGGCGTCCATGCCCAGCAGAACGTGATGACCGGCGTGGCCCGCACTGTTCTCGGCTGGCTGGAGAAGCTGAAGAACGCTATTGCTGATACCCCTCTCTACTTCTGGGTCTACATCGGCGCACTCGTGTGGATTACTCGCCAGCTCACCAACCGCACCAGCCGCGCCACCCGTCGCATCACCGTTGCTGGTCGCACGGTGCAGCTGAACGCGGCGGAGGCGGAGATGGCGGCGAACGTGGTCGACATCGACCGTATCGACGTCGACTTTAGCGATGTGGGCGGTCTGGACGAGGTGAAGGATGCGCTGACGGAGCACATTAAGTGGCCCTTTCAGCACCAAGAACTCTTTAGCGGCAAAACAGTGCGGTCGCACCCGAAAGGCGTGCTGCTTTACGGCCCACCCGGTACCGGCAAGACCCTGCTAGCGCGTGCGCTGGCGAAGGAACTGGGCTGCTCTTTCATCAACGTCAACACAGAGTCCATCTTCTCCAAGTGGGTCGGCGACACAGAGCGCAACGCGGCCGCCGTCTTCACTCTGGCGGCGAAGATCGCGCCGTGTGTCATCTTTGTGGACGAGATCGACTCTCTTCTCAGCAGCCGCAGCGCGATGGACGCGACGCCGCACATGCACGCCAAGACGATCTTTATGACGCACTGGGATGGCCTTGAAAAGGATACGGAGGCACGCATCATCGTCGTCGGCGCCACCAACCGCCGCTTCACCATCGACGACGCCATTCGCCGCCGTCTGCCTTTGCAGCTGGAGGTGCCGCCGCCGGACCTGAAGGCACGCGAGAAGATCCTCACGATCCTCCTTGCAGACGACCTGGAGGGAAATCCGAAGAAGGATGGGCTGATTCGCTACGTCGCGATGAAGACGAACGACTACACCGGCTCAGATCTCACGGAGCTGTGCAAAGCAGCCGCGCTGATGCCGCTGCGTGAAATGAAGTCGATGAAAGGCGGTGCGAAAGCGTCGCCGGACGCCAAGGAAACGATCCCTCCGCTGAGCCAGGAGCACTTCGACAAGGCAATGGAGCGCGTGAAGGCGTCTAAGTAAAAAGAGTAGGGTGTCCAGCTCAAATTGCACTGCTCACCGTGCCTGGGTACAAAGTAATGAGACAGAGACAGACTTGTCTCAACAATCAGTGACTTTGACTGTTGCTTTGATTGTTTACATGAGATCCCCTCTTCGTTACACATGGGAGTACGCAGGAAGCGCTCTTGCAGTTGCTATTTTCGATCCTTGCGCCACATAACACCTGCGCGCACATACGCAGCGGCAGCCAGGAGCGTTCCTCTGAGGGAAACCTGATTGTATTGTGTTCTCTTTCTTCCATCTGATGATAAAAAAACATGGTACTTCTTTTCTTTGGCTGGCAGTACCTTGCTTATTTTGCAGCTGCCTTCTTCCAGCTCACAATTTGTTTTCTTTTCACTTGCGCTGTTGTTTTACATTGTTGGTATATTAAGCTCTAAACCAAGCGGTGAGAAACTGTGCTGCATCTTTCCGAAAGTTTAATGAGGTATAGTGAGAAAGCTTCTCCCAGAAGAATGGTATGTGCTCCGGCCAAGAATACCGTTGAACAGCAGAGTCGAAGAGTTGAGAAAAACTCTTCTTTTGAAGAAAGTCGACCACTTCCCTGCTGCCATCCCTTAGTAAGAAACGCTTTGTTAGAGCTTATTTTGCGCGACTTCATGTTTCTTTTTCTCCCTCGCCGTCCTTTCACCTATCACTTTCACTTCTGCCGTACACTGATCGTTCAACGCAATTACAAGCTGCCCTATTTCTGCTAGATAGCGCACAAGATGGTGCTCTGCTAAACATGTCGACGGAAACACCGACACCCACCACACACGAGCTTGCGAAGCAATTTGAAAGGCAGGGCATCCGTAGCACAGACGACGGCGACGGATCGCCTGCAGTGCTATGGTGCTCCTTCTGCACCGCGTACCTCAGCGACAAAAAAGTTGCACTAAAAACTCAAATTTCATCTGACACGAACGCAAACGTTTCGTCGGCAGTAAGAGCACGCGAACCTTCTCTTAGCCAAGACTGCCGCGCTGACGCAGAAAATGCCGCTCCAGTTGCACATGAGAAGGTAACTCTTCGAGCGACAAGAAACGCCATTCTTGAACACTGCGCCACGCGCCTCCATCTTCACCTCTACGAGCACCACGTTCAAGAAGGTTTGCGCCAGTGGTGCCCCGTCGAGCTCCACGGCTACCGGATGCTGCTCGACCATCACTGCCTTTACCCTGGCCGGATGTTTGGCGATGGTCGAATGCTGATGGACTTTACCATCCCATGTGGCATGCTGCTGGGACAGGATGTGTGCGGTGGAGTGAAACTGTGGCCGCAGCACCGGTACGCCGTCGCTGAGCTGGTGCTGCCGGCGGCCCGCAGTGGAGTGCGAGAAGTTTGGGTGCCGCCGACGGAGGCGGCGGTGGAGGATGAGGAGAGCGGGGCAAAGGACAAACAAGACAATGGCGCGACACAGAAGCGGCGGAGGACAGAAGGCCATCACCTGCAACTTCTGCACGAGGAGTCGGAGATTCCTGAAGCAGTGGCTAGGGCTTTCAGCGAGAATGCCGTCACCTACACGGCAGAGCTGCCGCGTTCTCGGGTGACAGCGTCGAGGCTGCTGGAGTGCGTTCCGCGTTACACCGACGAATTTGACAAAGCACCACACAAGACGTTGCTGGAGAAACCGCTTTCTTCTGTGCTGGATGCAACAAACGCTTCCATAACGTGCGAAGCGAAACTGCGGGAACAGCGGCGACGGTACTCCCTGTCGCACAACGTTGTCCAGAGGACTGCATGCGATGAAGAAGCGAAGGGGCCAAGCAAAAATTCCACTTCTTCAAAACTGAGCTGAAATTTTTTGTTTGTTGCCACCGTGCACTTCGCTGAAAGCGACGTAAGGCTTGGAATATCGAGCATTGAGCTCCTTAGTTTGGAAAGACAAAGTGCACGGTCGAGTAAGATTCTGTTGTGAAGCACTCCGTCTAGTGCACACTGCTACCTATCATCTTATCACAAAGAAACAAAAGCAAGGAAAGCGGGATAGCGCAAGCGCATTAAAAGGAGGCTTATTCAAAGCGTCAAAAGTCCAATCGCAGGTGCTGTAGTACCTCAAAGTCATGGTTACGATTCCTGATCTCCCTGTTCACTATTCCGTTGGTGAATAGGAAAAGTTTGCTAGAAGTTTTGTAGCTAAAATTCGACTTTAGGTCAAGGAAATGCGCTCGCTCTATCTCGTTGCATCTGTGTCATCACAGTGCACTTGATACCCATAGCTGTTGTTTTCATTAAGTATTTTGTGTCCCTTCGGTAATACTGATTTACGCTGTGGTTCATGTGCTCCTACCCTTTTTTTGATTTTTTTTTTTGCCGCCTTCGCAATCTTTTCTTCTCTTTGCTTCTTCGTTGCATCCTCGCTTCCTCTCTCTCTTTATATCGCGCGCTTTGCATTGCAGGAACTGTAGGCTCCCGGTGTTTCTGCTCCCTGCAAGGAAAGTGCAACGACAACAAAAATCTAAATTGTTTTTCTAAAAGGTCCGCATCTTCCAACATTCGTTTGCTGTAGTATCAAAACATTAAAAAAAAAAGACCTCATCAAACTGCAAGAGCAGCAACAGAAAAGTGTGCGAAAGAAAAAAAAACATAACTGCCGACACACTTAAAAGACAAGTCTGAGAGGACACTAATAGCCTCTTTCCTTTCGCTTTTTCTCTGCGTGAAAAGAGAAAAAAAAATGTCTATCGGGTCAAAGCTGGTAGGTGGGGTGAAGCACCTCTTTAAAGGAGGTAGCCTGAAGTACCTTGCTGCAGGGGAGCCGTACTGTCCATTTGGTGAGGAGTTTGGTCTTACCATCATCCCTGACTACATCTTAGACGACGATGCGTCGCAGCTGCGCAAAGGCTACGTGGACGTCTACACGCGCAACTCCGACCACATCATCCTCAACGACGGCCGTTTCCAGCTGCCGCCGCTGCCTCCCTCCTCCTTCCTTCCCCTCGTGGAGCGTCTTGAGCAGGACAACATTGTTCCTAAGGGGTGGCTGAACAACCAAACAGCCAATCTGTATGAGCCCGGCGACTTCATTCGGGCCCACATCGACAACCTCTTTGTCTACGACGACATCTTTGCCATCTGCTCCCTCGGCAGCAACGCCCTGCTGCGCTTTGTACACGTGCAGAATGGCGAGGAGTTGGACGTCATGGTACCTGACCGCGCCGTCTACATCATGTCCGGCCCGGCGCGCTACGTGTACTTCCACATGGTGCTGCCGGTGGAGGCGCAGCGCTTCTCGCTCGTGTTCCGCCGCTCCATCATCGACTCCGACGGCGGCTTCCGCCCCGTGACGACCCCTATTGGGGACATCATGCCATACAAGGCAACGCGAATCCTAAACACGCTGTACAGCCGCCAAGTGGGTGGGGTGCGTGTGACGGTAGATGATGACTTCCTAGAAAGCGCCGACATCGGCGCCTTTGACACGTCGCGGTGGGTGAAGCGACTCCACCCGCTGCGTGATTGGTCTCTGCTGCGGCAACTCGACGAGGACGAGGCCCGCATCGAGGAGCTGCGAGAGAAGCGCTTCATTGACGTGGATTTTAGCTGGCGGTACAAGGAGCTGCGGGAATACTACAAGGCCATGGAGAACTCACTCGTGGCACCGCATGCCACCCCTGTGACTCCAGCAATGGACAAAAAGGATTAGCGCTGGCGAAGGTCGCGGCAGCAAAGCGTGCTTGGCGGGGGACCGCTCCCTCGCCACACGAGAAAAAGGGGATAATTGCCAGAGATTGTTTCCTGCCGAGGCAGGGAGAAAGGAGTCGGCGTCAACAACGCCTTTCAAGCACTCAGAGCTGCTATCCAGAAGTTTCTCTGGAAATTTAACTCTAATTGGCTTTTTGGATATGGAGTTTGTGTCACAGATAGATATGGTTTTGCTTAAAAGATCCTACAACGAAAAGAACGAATGACCGAGGCATACGTGCTCAAACAACTCAAAGCACTGTGTTTGCTTTTGCAAAGTCGAAACATGTTTTTTGTCGCAAAGTCAAACCCCTTTGTTTTATGCGCTAGTCCGCGCAGAAACTGCACGCGCAGTGGGTCCGTTGAGCTTTTTAATGCTCTAGTATCGTTGTTTAAGCAGTGCGTAAAATGAAAAAATAATTCACCCTATTTTTATTGGCCTCTTTTTCCTCTTTTCTTCAGCTTGAATACTACAACTCCCTAAAAAGTAATTCGTAAAAGGAAGCATCAAATCAATCTTCATCATTTTTTTTTTCTTTGTATTCGAACGGCGAAATTGCGGATCACATTGACCTGACTACAGCACTACAAAACGAACAAGACTCAATATTTGACTGTTCACCTTTCCTATTTTGCCTTCTTTTTTTCGCGGTGTTGTCGATGACGGAAAATACCGCCGCAGGTGCCACGCTGTACATTCGCTGTGCGGGGTTGCACAGTCGAGGTGAGCTGCTCAACGACTTCTTTTACGCCCACCGCGTAGCACTCGGGTTGCAGGACTACTACACCACAAGTCAAACAAACGAAGCACCGCTCGCGCCCAGCAGCGGAGAGGCGGAGGGTGCGACTTTGTCACCATCGCCATCGCCACGCCTGCCCGCCGACTTCCCAGTAGAGGTGGTGTACGTTCGATTGTCACGCAAGCCGTACTTTCTCGTGGAGTGGCGCTACCCAACGGATGATGAAGTGGAAAAGCAAAAGGCGAAGCGGGCAGAGGAGGAGGGGGAGAAAGAAGGCGAGAACAGATCACGCGAAACGGTTGTTGACCAGGTTTCTTCTGCCGAGCGTTTGGGAGCAGATGCTCTTGCAGCTCTAACATCACGCACGCTGGCCTTGGCGGCACAGAAAAAGGACGGGGCAGCGGGCGAAGAAGAAGGGGAGCTGACGTGGCGAGATCAACCGGTGATTATCAGCGCGGCCTTGCCTGGGATGACGGTTGCGGCGGAGCGCACAAAGCTGGAACTCCGCGATGCGCAGCTGAAGACGCAGCGGGTGGCGGAGAAGCGGGCGAGAGACGAAGCGGAGAGCGCGAAGAAGAAGCCTGCGGGGAGCCAGCTGTCAGCCGGCGGATCAGCCGCTTCTTTTGTACCGCGCAGTGTGCGTCGCCGCGCGTGATTATTTTTTTCTGTTAGTTGTGCATTGCTCTTTGTCAGTTTCCGCCTTTTTTTTTGTCTTTCTAATTACTGCACATTGTTAGAAAGCAATCAGCGTATAAAGTGCGATGAAACTACAGGCTTTAACTATTATTCCCCTAAATAACATTTGTTGAGACTAAGGCCTTTTTTTTCAATGAAGCAGGTAAGGATAAAAAGAGACGAACAAATATTTAATAATCTACTTTTTACTTGTACTTTATACCAATGCGCTTCTACTTACTTCCTATTTTTTCTCGTCACCTTTTTTTCTTCGCAAAACAACACCGCGAAGACTCTCGTTTTTTCCAATACTAGCCCTATTTCTTTTTTCTTTTGTTATACCATTCTTCTTTTCTTTCTAAGCTCAAACACATTAACAGAAGGTACGTACTCAAAGAGACGACACACATCACAAAGAATAACGGCCCTGCTCACTAAGAAGAGTTGCGCAGGAAGCAGCCCACAGATCGCTTTCTCTTCTTCTTTGTCAACAAGCGCTTGCATACCCTCTTTGCGCATCCCTTTTTTACTTAGCAAAACGTCAGCGACAGCAGATTCACATACGCACGCTGGGACACAGATCAAGAAAGGTGCTACGAAATGTTGCGCCACTCAACTTACCTTGAGGTGCGGCTCTCGCACATCGCCCATAACATCAATCTCATCCGCACCCACTACGCACCCAATGCCAAGCTTATTCCAATGATTAAAGGCAACGCCTACGGCAACGGCTTAGAGCGCGTCGCCGGCTACCTTCACGACGCGTGCAAGGTGGATCACTTCGGCGTGGCTTCGCTTGGGGAGGCGATGTCGGTGCTGCAGCACAACTCGAGCAACATCGACAGCGGACGCGCCAACCACGTCGTCGTCTTCTCTGACACGGAACTGATGAATGAGTCGCTGCACCACGTCTACGCGGATCAGAACGCGAAGTACCGCGCAGGGCAGGGTGCCCAGCTGGCCCCAGTGCTTGGCACCGAGGAGCATCTGCAGCTCTTTTGCCAGCACCGTCGCACCACCTTCAAGGACACCCCGCTATGCCTGAAGGTGAACACCGGAATGGACCGCCTCGGCGTCACGCCGGAGCGGCTGGCCGAGCTGGCGCCGCTGCTGAAGGACAACGGTGGGGTGGACCTCCTGCTGCAGCACTTCAGCGTCTCCGGCCTCGTCGGGCACTCCTTCACCAAGTCCCAGTACGCCAAGTTTCAGGAGGCGAAGGCGGCGCTGAAGGCGGCCGGGGTGGAGGTGCGCGGCACGTCTGCTGCCAACAGCGGCGCCATTGAGCAACGCCTCGGGGTGGAGGAGACGTACGTGCGGCCTGGTCTGATGCTCTACGGCCCCACCTCCCTCGCCGCCTCCAGCATCACCCCGTCAGAGGCGGACCAGTACCGCATGTGGGACGGCAAGTGCTGCGGCTTCTTTTACACCAAGGTGCTCCATCACTACGTCGCAAAGGCCGGGAGCTACATCGGCTACGGCATCACCCGCAACCTCATCCCCGAGGATGCCGTTGTGGTGCTCATCCCGGTAGGCTACGCAGACGGCTTCATGCGGTATTACTCGAACATGCCAGTGGCCGTCTCCCCAGCGCCTCCGCGCGGACACGAGGACGATGCCGAGGTGAAGGCGAACGCGTTAGTCGGGGTCGTGCACGGCAACGTGAACATGGACATGGCAGCGGTGGCGTTGCACCCGCAGACGGTGGGTCTGAGCGTGGAGGAAATCATGAACCGCATTCAGAATGAGAGCGAAATTCTGGTATGGGGCAATGACGTGGCAGAGAAGGCGGCTGCTGTCAAATCCATTCCGTACCAGCTCATGTGTGGTCTGTCAATCCGTGTGCCACGGCGCTACGTGGAGTAGTGATTATAAACAGCAAAAAAAAACCCTGACAGAGTTGAGGATGGCCGAAACGCGTCTGAAAACTCGCCGAGATTGAGGGTAATAGCAAGTGTCCGCCTTTTAGTCTTCCTTGATGTTTGCTGCTTCTTTTCTGTGCCTTTTGTGTTTTCTTTTTCTTTTCTGCGCTTGCTACAACGAGCGAGCGTTTTGTTTACTTTACTTATTTTTGTTTTGTCTCCTCACAGACGTGTGGGAGTGCGTGTAGGATGGCGCGGTGGCGAACAAATGTGATGCCCCTTTCGCTTTCACAACCGGTAAAGGGTGCGATAAGGTGGACATCACCTCTTGCGTTTTTTTCTTTTTTTTTGTTTATCTTTCCGTCTCTCCTTTCTATAATTCTCTTTTCCCTTTTACTTATTGTATCATTCTGGCATGGGAAATGTGCTTTGTCACGTTTCTTTGCCGTGCCGGAGTGACAACTAAGCAGCTATGCTATGGCCGACCGCTTAGCGGATTGGCTTGTCAAAACAACAACAACAAAAAGGATCTCATTGTTGCAAGCTTTGCCAATCGTATATTTTGAAGTTTGATGGATTTCAAAGCACTCCAATTTTTTTTCTCTTTAGGAGTGATGGAAGTGGTGATTCTCAATGTTTGCACCTTGGTGTAGGAAAGGCTTAGCAGAAAAGCAGCTCTAATTTTTGCTTCAGCTCTGACAACCTTAGCAAAATTCTTGCCTCTCCCCCTATATCTCCTCACTATCCTGCAATGTGGCTCCATTCTTTTATTCCTCCTTCTCTCTCACTCTGACACGAACTGGTAGGTATTTCGAAAGTCTTTCTTTTCTTTATCTTCAGTAAGTTAAGATCGAGAAATCATTGCTCTACGCCTTCTCGGTTTTCTTTATACGCTTCTCGCGCTAATTTACTCTCTCTTTGCGTTTTTTTTTCCTTATATCCCCACAGCCTTTGCTCAGTCAAGATGGCGCTTCGTCGTATCCAGAAGGAACTGAAGGACCTGGAGAAGGACCCGCCGGCGAACACCAGCGGTGGCCCGGTCAACGAGAACGACCTGTTTAATTGGAAGGCCACCATCATTGGCCCGGAGGACTCGCCGTACGCGGGCGGTCTCTTCTTCTTGAACATCCACTTCCCGTCCGACTACCCGTTCAAGCCCCCGAAGCTGCAGTTCACCACCAAGATCTACCACCCCAACATTAACAACAACGGTGGTATTTGCCTGGACATTCTGAAGGACCAGTGGTCACCGGCGCTGACCATCTCCAAGGTGCTGCTTTCCGTGTGCTCCCTGCTCACGGACCCCAACCCCGATGATCCGCTGGTGCCGGATATTGCGCGCCAGTACAAGACCGATAGGGCCGCCTTCAACAAGACTGCCGCCGAGTGGACCCGCCAGTACGCCATGTAAGACTGCAGAATAAAGGGAACATAAGAAATTGGAAAAGAGCCACGAAAGCACGCGCAGGGGATCAGAGGTGCGGGGTAACGTGCTGCCAAAATCTGTCAAGGAGCAGAGGAAGGGAGTGGGTGCAAAGGCCTGACAAGTGACCGCGATGCGCCGTCCCACCACACTCGCTTCCGAGGCACATGCGCCTAAACCTTGTTCAATTAAAGTAAAGGGTTGTGCACAGACGCTTGCCGGCACCTCAGATATCACACACATAGGGTGCGCCTCTGCCAGAGAATTGATGAGAGTCAGCAACGCCTTTTTTTTTTTGCGCTTTGCAGACTCAAGTCGCAATTTGAACGCACAAAAGTCTTTCCTCTGTTTTCTTTCTCTTCGTGTTTTAAAGCTTTTCTTTTTTCAATTGCTCTTCGCGATGCAGATTATTATCATTTTTCTTTTTATTATTTCTATATCCTATCCGATTCTCCATCTATCATGAAGATAGATGAATGTGCGAGTAGGTGTGCTCACTCACAAGAGCTGTAACGCCAGCTTATCTGCTTCTATTCTTTCACGTTTAACGGGCAGCTCAAATCGGTGTTCTCGATGCTCCGTATTTCACAAATTCAGGGCGGAGAATTCTTAACCACTAGTTTGTCTTCCATTGTTCGTGACTTGACAAGTTTGGAAGTAGGTTGAGCTGCGTTTTCAGTTTTTGTTGTATGGCACGCCAATAAGGAAGTGAGGAAAGCCGATGTGTACGTTGTTGAAAAGGGAAAAAAAATTACTTTCAAACGAATAGGAAACTATTTTATATAATGACAGGGAAGTGAAATTACGTTTTTTTGCATAAGGATCAGTCTATAAACTAAGTGATGAAAAAAAAAAACTGGCAATGGAGAATTAGCAGAAAAGACGATATGTAAAGAAAAAGATGACACGCATGCAGTTACAAAGAAGTTTATTTTGTTTGAAAAAAGGTGTACGGGGCAGACGTTGGCTTGTGTAGTTGCGTAACCTGCTGTTCACCTTTTTTCAGAAGAAAAAACCCGTGCTCGAAAAAAAAAAATAGTTAAAACCCTTTTTCTTCTTCTTTTTATGGTTCACTCTTCTTTTTCTTTGTCTGGCCGTTTCGTTGTGGTGCTAAACAACGACTGTTACAACGCAGTATTCTTCTCTTTTTTTCTCGACTGTTCCTTATATTTTTAACGCTGATTTCTTTTGTTGTTGCTGTGAAGCTCTATTATCTGTCCTTTCTACGTCGTTCATTATGCTGTATTTAAAATTGAGAAAAAAAGAAGCTTACCTTTTGGAAAGACGAAGCGGTTTTCAGTGATAAGTGAGTTCCATGGAGAACTTGAGATGTGCGTTGAACAAGACATGCATGTGCTCCATTGTTTGCCTTTGTATGGCGCTTTCCCATCCTTTCCAAACGCTTGGTGTTTTCTTCTTTGCTGCCCCCTGGTGGCTAAGATAAGAAATAAAAGAAAGTTAAAGGGAGCTTCTCGAACAGACTTACAATGCTAGAACGGCAACTTACGATCTTGCTCACAGCTTAGAAGCTCTGTGGCGGGAAAGCAGTTGAGATGGAATGTTGTTCATGAGCGTAGCCTCCTTTACTGTTTCAAAAACCTAGAAAATAAGCATACAACAGAAAACTACGTTCCTTGCTATCATTTCTTCACTGCTTAAATAAGTTGTAGTGTCTATTGTTGCGTGTGCTGTGTTTTAGCCGAAAGCTTAATTTCACTTTCCCTCCCAATACCTTTCCACGTTCTTCTTTATTTTGGCTTTTTAAAAATTTATTTAAACTTCAACAAACGGCCGTGCGTTTGTTTTTTGTTTGTGTTTTTTGAACCATATTCTTCTCTCAACATACATTTAAACCTTCTTGCGGTTTCAGCTCCCAGCTTTCCCACACACCAAATCTTTGAACACATTCCCTACACCTCCACTTCCACATCCTCGCAAACATGGCCAAGGGTAAGCGCTCCGCTGATGCCAAGGGTAGCCAGAAGCGCC
>MDUD01002065.1:0-19477 GCA_002216565.1 Crithidia mellificae | reverse complement strand
AAACAGCACAGTGCAATTGTCAAATGAACGCTTTTTTTTTCTTTTTCTTTTCTTTGAGTACAAGTTACAGAAGTTTACAATATTTAGTGTAACAGCAACTGTTAAATTCGCTTCGGTTGGTGTGTGTGTGTGGCCAAATAAGGATAATTTTAAGACTGGACAGTAAAAGGTCCTTTGTGCTAAAGGAAATCTTCTAATCCTTGGTCTTTCTTGCTTTGCTAGTTATATTTTTATATCTTACACTCTTTTGTCGTCAAGTAGTTAAACACGCCGCATTTGATCTCCTCGCCATCCCACCGTCCGTCTCCACTTCAAGAAAAAAAAAAGAAGATAACAGCGTCTTCTCAAGCCATTGAGCGAAACACAGGTTATCCCAATGTTCAAAATCCAAACGATCTGCTACCGCTGACGCCATTTGCTAAAAGAGAGAAAAGAGAATCAATAAGCAAAGATTGGCACTGCATTCAAATACGGGTCTAAATAGAGGACGACGCACATAAACAAAGAGAACAGAAAGACGAAGAGCCCAACTCTTTACATAACTCTTCTCATCTGGCGGAAGCGGTGCGACCGTGTTTGTGCGCGCGTGGTCAACCGTCATAGAGCCGTTTAATCGTGAAAAAAGGCTTATGAAGCAAACCTGTAGTGAAGCGATAAAAAGAAAGCGGATGGCGCTATTGCTGAAACACGATTGAAACATAACGGACGGATCAAGCAATGCTTACGTATTGCAACAGAGGGCTGCTAGGCATATGCAGTCACAAAAATGAGTGAATGAATAGAATCAAGATAAAAAGAGCGTAAGAATAAAATAATAATGATAATAATAAAGATAAAAGTAAAGATTCTGCGCTGTTTCAGCTGTGGGGAAAATAAGGAGAAAAAAAAGTGCGATGGGGTTATGCGAAAAGTGCGTGCTGATATCGTGTGTTGGCCGATGCTTTCATTGCCCGTGTTGCCCTTGATGAAGGTTGCACTCAGTAGCGCAAGCGTAGTGAACATAAGCACCCTCGAGAACCCCCTATCGCGAATAGTAATAGTAATAAAAAATCAAAGAAAACAAAACCGACAACTAACATTGCTGATAAAATGTGGTTACATTCGCTGCTCAAAGTACGCAACGCTGTGTTCAAGCAGAAGGTGAGACTTTGGACTTTGATGCCCATCTTCTTGACCCGCTACATGGACAGGCTTAAATCCACACACTTTTTCCTTCTCCGATGTGCGTTTCCAAATGGAAGGTGAACCGGCTCAAAGGAGGTTACCCGCACATACACTTTGGAATAAGACACACACAAAAAGAGAAAGGTGAAGAATAAGACAACGCGGTGACCTTCGACGTTGTCGCTGTGCACCCTCGACACACTAAGGGGACACCCCCAGGGTCAAATCATGCGTTCGACAACAACAACAAAAACAAAAGGGCCAAGGCCAAAGCCTACATTCGAGCTGTAAAAAGTACTCCCAGCGCCTATCCTCCGCCAGAAACGCGCGCAGTAGGGGTGCGCTAGAGTTCTACTCGCTACGCTCCCGCTTGTGTGTCTTGAAAGTGTTCATCGGCAAATAGGAGTCGTCGTGAATCTTGCGGGCTGCGAGGTCGTGCATGTGCTGCACCAAGTCGCGCGCAATTGTGCCCGTCAGGCGAGAATCGTGCTGGTAGTCCGCGTGCTCCATCACAAACTTGCGCATGTACTGCGCCGCTGTCGGGATGCGTTTCGACGCACGCATGGAGAGAAACTTGAGGTACGACTCAATCTGCGGCGACTCCATCTTCTCGTCGTGGAGCAGGCGGCGGACGAGCGGGATAAGGCCGTAAAAGCCGCCCTCCTTGCCGTTGAAGATCTCATCTACTGTCATCTTAGTCGTTTCCGCCTCATCCGCGGTGGGGGCGGCGGTGGCGAAGATGTCTTTGCGCATCACGTACTCCTCGTCGCAGGGGTTGATGCGGTGAGCACGGCCCATGTTCTCGTCCACGGTGGACATCTTCGTGTAAAAGACGGGCTTGTACTTCACAATTGCGCGCGTAAGCAGAGGAATGAAGACGGCAAAGGCGGAGTTCTCGAACGGCGTGGGCTGGATGTCCATCACACGGAACTCGACACGCCACCCAATCTCGCTGCCAATCGGCGGTGGCTTAAAGCGCACCGTCTGCCAGTTGGTGGACTGGATGTTCTCGAAGTGCTCCGTGTGCGTCGTGTCGTCGATGTCGATCATCTTGTCGTACATCACAAGAGGATCGCGAATGAAGAGGTGGGCAATGTGCTGCGCCAGACGCGCGTCCACGCCTGCCTCCTTCAGCACTTCGTAGTACGGGTGGTTGATTTCAATTCGCGAGTCGTTGAACTCCTCCAGGTTCGGCGCGGTGTCGCTGATGAAAACGGAGATGGAGTCGTAGCGCGACTTGAGGATGCGCGGCACCTCCTCGACGCGGCGATCGTCGACGGAGGCGGCAATCGTCAGCCAGCGCACATCAGAGTCGCACAGCAGCCCCTTCTGGAACGGCGTGGCGGAGCTAAGGGCGAGAAAGGCGGGGCACAGGATGGCCAGCTGGT
Source organism: Crithidia mellificae (assembly GCA_002216565.1). NCBI lineage: Eukaryota > Euglenozoa > Kinetoplastea > Trypanosomatida > Trypanosomatidae > Crithidia > Crithidia mellificae. The sequence continues at coordinate 16,925 of MDUD01002065.1, read as the reverse complement.
CGTACACGTGCCGGGCCTCGCGCATGTTGTCCAGCTGCATCGTCACCTGCAGGCAGCTGCTGCCCATGCCGAAGGCCATGCAGTCCATGTAGATGCAGGGGTGGCTGACGGAGGGCACGGGGCAGGGGCAGGCGTTGTAGCGCTCCTGCACGTGCTCGCGCTGCTGCGGTGTGAAGTACTGCGCGTAGTAGTACAGCGTCGCCGGCGTGAAAAGGTGCTTCATCGCCTCCGTTGCGGGGTACTCCTTCTCGCGCGGGTCGATGGGGCTTGCCGGGACTGGCGTGCTTGCGTCGGAGCCAAACTTGCTCGTCTTCTTCTTTTTGTCCTCCTTCACACCACAATCGATGTCCTTGTTGCGCGGATTTTTGTCGATGTTCAGGCGGTGGTCCACGGTGCGCGCCATTGTGTTTGTGTCCATGTACAGCGGGACCTGGATGCACACCTTGCGGCCACGGCGCAGGCGGATGTTCGCCGTCAAGTTGGCAAAGCGCGGGTGGGTGCGGTTGATGCACGCGTCCGGCACAAACAACGACTGCGAGTACGGCGAGCTCTTATCCTCCGCATCGACGAAGTCGCCCTGGCCCATCAGAGGAAAAGTAACAAACGTCGTCCCCACCACACCGGCTGGCGTCTCCTTGTCCAGCAGATCGTAACGCGCCTCGATGTTGTGCTCCACTGCGTTAAGGCTCTCCAGCGTCAAGTTGTAGGGCTGCGCTGGCGTGCTCTCCACCATAAAGCTACCGTACTCGGGGTGCCAGATAGCGTCGTTGTCGGGCCGCGCCGACAGCCGCTCCATCACCTCCGCACCTTCGAGCGAGAGGGTGATGGTGTTATCGCGGAGGTGGATCAGCTGGTGCTCCAGCTCCTCCCCCCAAAAGAACGGCATCCCCTTCAAATCTTTTTTGTTTTTGTAAATGTTGAGAAACTGCTGGATGCCGTGTGCGCTAACGTGCGGAATAGCCTTCGTGTGGGCATCCGTGCCCCATCGCATCGGCTCACCACCAGTAGTAAGAAGGCCCATTTTTGTGTGTGTGTGTGTGTGTGATACTGTGTGTGGGTGACTTTGATTGTTTTTTGGAAGCTTTTTCTTATGTGTGAAACAAAGCGTGTGTCTAATAAGAACAAATTTAAAGGGGGCAAACAGAAAAACAAAAAGAAATAAAGAAAAAAGAGAAAATAACACGGCTTATCAGTCTTGCGTATTCGTGACAATAACTTTCTTCTTTGAAAATACTTAGAAGAAAAGGGTTGCGCAAACACTACAGGAGTGGAAGGAGTGATAATAATAATAATAATAATAATAATAATAATAGTAATACCGGGAGTGTTAACACTCTGACAAGTTAGTAGAAGGTATTGGCGGAAAAATAAAACTGACAGAAAAGAGGGGTAATGAGCCTGATTGCAGATCTATCACGTACAGAAAATTGGATGTGCTGCTTCGAAACTGTTGTGTTTTGTTGCTCGCGTAGATACAGCTGCCGTCGTTAATAAAAGTAAGAAAAGATAAATGAAGATCAGAATGTGTTTGGGTGTATGGGTGTGTGGCAAAAAGACTGAAATAGAATAGAGAATAGTTTTGGGGGGCAAACAAGAAGCAAAAGCGCGTGTAATGAATAGACTGTTCTTCTTTGAGGGATGTATATATGTCTGCAAAAACAACAATATGAGAGCGACCCAACTTTCGCGAGGACGCTGCGCTTTCGAGTGTCAAAGTTTCCATGCAACAACAAAGAAAAAAATGGTGGACAGAAGGGGAGCAGTTGTTCTGAACGCTCGAGCAGTTTTCTTACAAAAACTCTCCGCAAAAAGTGTGTGTACTAACATACAAGAAGACCATAGTATTAAAATAATAACGCTATTGACCAAAAAAAAGCACAATTCGTAACAATTAGGAACCAAGTTGTAAGCAATTCACTATGCCTCTGTCAATTGACAGTTGGGTATAGACCAAGGGTTAACCTTAATATAGGGCAATTTGAAGAGGAGCAAGAAGAAAAAATCATCTTTAGGTATGGGTTGCTGAATTAGCCTGTGGGCTGTCTCATGTGAAGAGCAGGAAGAATTGAAAATACTAAACGCCAACGCTACGTAAAGCTTTGCATCAGCTTCTCGTAAGCGTCCTGTATCCCTTTGAAGCGATCTTCCGCGGTGCGGATCTCTTCTGCGGTCCCACCGCACCACCGGTCGGGGTGCCACCTCATCGCCATGGCTCGGTACGACTTACGCACCTCCACCGCGCCCGCGCCACTTGCAAGCGACAAGGTTTGATAATGTACATCGAGTGGTGTTTTGACGTTCTGCTGCTGCTGCTGCTGCTGCTGCTTTTTCGAAGAACCGCCGGACGATGACGACGACGCGTGCTGCTGCTGCTGCGACTGCTTGTGCTTTGGTGATGGCGTCTGTGCTTTTTTCTGGGCACGTGCACGACGCTCCCGAAGCTGCTTCACGTACGTCTCAGTGGCGGTGCTGCCCTGCAGTGCGGCGCTCTCCTCAGCGTGTTCTACGGCGTCCTGCCACCTGCCCAGCGCCTCCTCGCACTGCGCCACCAGAAGCAGCAACAGCGCTCGTAGCTGCGGCGCTTCGGTGTAGGACAGTGCGCGGTGTGCGTCGTCGAGGGCTTCGTACCACGACGTGCCCTGCCGCACCCGCGCCGCCGCTCGACTGTGGTAGATGATGCTTTTTACGCCATCCGAGATGAACGCCTCAGCGAGCATTTGTGACGCGTAGGCCACGACGTCCGCCCACGCACCGTCCGCGGCGAGGGCATCGAGTTTGTGCACGGCGTCACGGCACCGCGTTACGTGAGACTGCAGGAGGCGAAAGCGCAGCTCGCCGGTGCCGGTGGTGGCGTGTTGCATGGCCGCCTGCAGCGCTGTCAAGTCTCCAGCGGAGGTCGCGGCATGAAAGGCCAGCTCCCACGCCGCTAGATGCATCTCGTTGGAGAACGTATACAGCGCCGCCTTCTCCTGTGCGTAGTGCGCTGCCACAGTGGCGTTGTCGAGGGAGAGCAGCCGTGCTTTCGCCGCTTCCAGGGTGCCGCAGGGCATCAACAGGAGAAGCGCCTCCAAGCTCGCCCGTGCCTTTGCGTACTGGTGGGTTGCGTAGAAGGTGGTGTAGGCGCTGAACGCCTTGACGGCGGAAACCTCCTCACGCCAGTCCGGCACGTCGCGATGTCCCGCGAGCATCCGTTGGGCTTCATCGACGTTGCCCTGCGCAATGCACACTCGCACAAGGCGTTGCTGACTGGCATAGACCCCCGTTGTGTCGATAGACAGCACCCGTTGAGTCGCAGAGGCGCACAACTCCCACAGCTCCAGCTTGTAGTAGCACACCGCGATGTTGTGCAAGAGGGAAGAGGAGAGCTCGTGGGCCATGCAGAGCGAAGAGGCATGCAGCAAACACTCCAGCGCAATTTTATACTGTCCCTCGAAATGAGCAGTGGTGGCATCGCGCACGTCGGCCTGCTGCGTCGCAGATTGCATCGGATCACGACGAGGGTCGAAGTCGCCGGGGCCATACCGCGCCGCAGCGGACTTCGGTGCTGCCGCGCTCGACGTCTGCAGTGTGGTCGCCTCACATGTTGCTGCTGCCTTCAACTCGCCTGTCAGCGTGTCGAGCGCCTCGGAGAGAGCAAAGAAGTCGTGCGTGTCCATCAGCCGCTTCGGGCCACGGCGTGCAGCCGCGGTGCCGCTCAGCCGCGCTACGACAGCGGCGGAAGCTCTTGCGGCATCGCGGCTGTCCGCTGCGCCATCCGCGTACGCGCCGCACGCCGCCGCCCACGCCGCCAGTGTGTCGCTCGGCAACTCCGCCTGCGGGTCCAACAGCAGCTGAGTCGCGAGGGGAAGCTGCGCAAAGTCCATTGGTGCTGTTGTATTCCTGCCTCCGAAAAGTCTGAGAGGTAAATTATTCTCTACAAAGCAGGCCACACAGCTAGTGCGTCCAAACACGTGTGTGTGTGTGTGTGTGTGTGTGTGTGTATGTGTGAATCTTTTGAGATACGACTTTTTTTTTTACATTCTATTTATGTAACGTGCCTAGTAAAGGGCACAATATTGTAGAAGAAAAAAATGAAAGCCGCATACAAAGCAAAAGAGAACCGTCGGGAAAGAAAAGAGGGAAAGAATGGTGAGCTTGCTGTTATCCATACAATGCACTTTGTATTAGCAAGAAGGTGTGCTTGAGATTACGTTCATCCTTCGGAATTGAAGCAACCAGTTCAACAAAAAAATTGAAATTCTCTAAGAAGAACGTAGGTTAACCACAAGTCAGGTTCTTTTTAAAACCTACTGTTCAAACCAAAAAAAAAAATGCTGTTTTAAAAACTGCAGAGGTGTAACGCCTATTATTTGTCTCCCAGTAAAACAAAAACGACAGCTGGTGTAAACCACTTCTTCACTGACTCGCATTTCAGCTTGTTGTTCTTAAATGTTTTTTTCCTTATTTTTCCAGTGCGGCAAGGCTATAAACAACGACGTGTGAAGTCAATACTAATTGCAAAGCGTCTACGGAACACGACTTGAGCTCTCGAAGAGCGACAAAGACGAAGGTTTCAATCTTCAATCTTCATTTTGACTAGCGTTCACATAGGAAGAAAATTGATCACGTGTAATATGTACATCTTTTAAACAGAAAAAAAAAAAACAAAGACGAGGCACGGTTAACAAAGATCTCATCCGCAGACGACATGGTTGAAAAACGTAAAGAAACAGAAAGATATCGTTTCCAACGGCCTCTCGTTTATTCCTCTCACCACTGCAACAGCACAAAAAAAGCGGATTGTTTAATGAACGCCACGCACGAAGAAGAACTTGTACGTTGTCTTGTCGTAGTCGTGGTTCATCGTGGTGCTGCCGCGCAGCTTCCACGTCCCCTCCTCCTCCAGCGCATCCAGCAAAGACACAAAGAGCATTGACGTGCCAATGTCCTCCGTGGCAAATTGCGTTCGCAGCTCGCCGTGCCAGTGCGGCGGGTTTTCTTTCCGCACGAGTGCAAAAGGCGTCTTGCCCGTGTTCGTTGTAGAGCACGAGTTGGGGATTGTTTCATTCAGGCGGTCGATGGTGCTTTCCTTGATCGGTCCGAAAATGGAGATCATCGGCGGGTTGCACGTGACGTTCACAATGAGGTTCATTTCAGACATTTTTGCTGCGACAGTGATTGCAACGGCAAGAGCAAACAGAGAAAAAAAAAGTGTTTAAAATATAAATATCTTTTTGAGGTTCTTCAACTGTGCTGAAAACACTAAAAATGTACGGCAAAGAAAAATTGTGCGTTGTTTTCTAAGACTGCGTGCTGATGAAGCAAAAATTCAGAAGAAAAAAGGCAATCGACTGATACCTCTGAGTCTTTTGTGCAAAGAAGCAGACAGACGGTGGAGAAAAAAAAGATCAGTACAGAAAGGAAAGGGAGGAGGTGCAGGAGGGAAGGGATAATAAAGACTTAAGTTCTCTTCTTTGGTTGTTTACACAGAAAATGTGCTATGCAACCGATCAAAAGCTAAAGAGGCATATAAAAAACATTTTCACTGTTACTCTCTTAGCGCATAAATAATTGTGGGTGTTTGTGAGCTTCACGATCTTCAGAGCTGCGTGAACTCAAGCTTAGTAGCAAGAAACAAAAGCGATTGTTGTTGTTGTTTGTGTGTAGTCTAGTTGGTGCCGTAAATAGTTTAGACACTATACATTGTAGAGAAGAAAAAAAAAAATTACATCTCGCAACGAAATTAGACGAGTAGGCGAGAACAAAACGGTCAAGAATGGTGCCACAAGTCTCATCTGTCCGTCATAGGCCCTTGAGAGGATCATTCTCCTCTTCCTTTGCTTTCTCAGCCGCCTCTTGTTGCCGCTGCAGCTCCAAGTCACGCATTGCAGCAGCGTCTATTTCCGCCTGTGTGGGTGCGACGTAGGTGCCCTGAATCCGCGCTGCTAGCTCCTTCACCGTGCACGCCTCGGGCAGCATTGTCAGAAGAACTTTAACCTCCGCCGGCGTCAGCACGTTGTCGCCGTTCGTCGTTACAATTTCCATCAAGCGGTCACGCGACAAAGTTGCTGCGGTGCTGCCCGCAAACACCTTCAGCGCCTCCGCCACGGCGTGCTCCTCGCGCATACGGTCGCGGAACACCATCTCGGCGCAGTGAATGAAAATATTCCAGTCGATGTTCTTAATCTCCTCTGCGGGTGTTATGGAAGCAGCGGCGGCCGCAGCCCCGTCACCCCCATTCTCCTCTCCACTACCCTCCTTCACGATGGACTTCTTCGCGGGTGCGACGCTGGCGCGGTCTTTGCCCTTGCGATCTCGCGCCTCCTCCTTACGGCGCTCCTTGTCCTGCCTCAATTCTTCCTCACGCCTCCACTGCTCTAGACGTGAAATAGGCTCTGCCATCAACTCCTTCAGTCGATCCATATCATCGCGTGTGGGGTTCATGCCCATGCTACGGAGCAGCGTGGTGCAGTCGAGAAAGGAGACGAGCTTCTCTTTGCTCTGCAACATTGCAAAAGATACTTCGGCGTCGTTGTAAACATCGCTCGTCAGCACCGACGGAGCATCGGGATCGAACGCCATGTCGATGACTAGAAACAAATTTGTCAAAATAATAAGTAGATGCAGTCAAACTTCAATTAGTGAAGTTTCGTAATCATGCGTGTTTGTAGACGCAACTTCTAATGTTGGTAAGCCTTTTGAGAGGTTAAAAGAAGATGGTGCAAGGGCTTTGAAGACGGAAGAAGAAAAAAGTAAATTGCAATTTAAATAAAGAAATGTCATTTGAGGATAAAAAAGCCTTTTTAACTTTTTGTAGAGTAGAGAACACATTAAGCTACATGACTCAGTGTTTTTTTCGTTTCACTAAAAAAAAAAATTCTGCTTTACGTTCTTTTTCTGCGGTAAAATAAATCATCTGTTTGAAACACAATCAATTTCTTCTGCCATAGACGGACTTGACAAAAAGCCCCATCTATCACTGAGCAATCAGACAAAAGTATGTATTGCAGGGGACTTTTTTTGTGTGTGCGCACTGAAGCCTGTTTATATAATTATTTAAATAAGCTGACCAGACAATTACATATATATTACAATAATAATAAAAAAGGCCTTGCAACGAATAGGTAAAGAAAGCAAAGCTTCAACGAACAGCTACATAAACAAATTGATTTGACGCTGAAACTTACTATTTCCGCAAGTCAATGAGCTCCAGACACCTATTTCACTTTTTCTTCAAGCAAGTGCAAGTAGGATTTTTTGTTTTCTGAAACCCAAAAAACATTTTTTTTTTTTTTTGCACTTGACCGTTTGCTACTTTGAACTCACAGATAAAACGATCTATACAGTCATGGTTGAGGCGCTTCGATGTCGTTCAATCTTGCATTTACAAACCAATCCTAAAAAAAAAACTTAACCACGGAGCGAAAAAAAAAATAAGTCTAGATGTGACTCTTTCTTATTTGCAATACGCTCTTTAGCACACCTACACAGCAGGGTTTATTTATAGGTATTACCCAGCGCTGCTTCGTTTATTCTTTCTCGTCTTTAACAGTAGAAAAAAAAAAAGACGGAGATCCAAGCGATCAGTTGTAGCAAAACAAAAATTGGAAAAAGAAGAGAAACTTGCTTTTATTTTCACAAAATGAAGTTGTTTTAGTGTTCTCACTATAACAAGCCAGGATCTTGTTCGATTGCCATGATCAAAACCTAGCTTTGCTAAAACACATTCAATACTTGAACAAAGAAAAAAAAGACAGAAAAAAAAAAGGTAAAGCATTACGTTAAAGACTCTCGTAGCCACTGTTTCTTTATATTTATTGTTGAAATTAAAAAAGAAAAACAGAAAAAGGGATTTAAAATTGACAGAAAAACAGCGCTGACGGGAAAAGAAAAACCGAGGCAAAAAGAAAGGGTAAAAAGAATTGAGGCTTGATGAACTTACAGGTGTCAACCATCGAGCACAACAACTCAAGTTCTCCCAAATAAAACGTAAAATTAATTGTGTGCAGTTCCACGTTGTGCAATCAGCTTTAATTGTGCTAGTGAGCTCACTTTCTTTCGTTCTTTCTCAAGGCATGATGCTCACACGCAAGCGGACACACCTATGAATTTGCACACAGAAAGCAAGCTTTTCCCCTTTTTGGCGTCTACAGAAGCTAGAGGCTTTTACAAATGCGCTTTGCACAAATTAATAGATGCAGCTACACAACACTACGTCGCAATAAAAAAGCATCTTTTTTCACAAAAGGGAAAAGAAAAGGGGAAAAAACTAAGGAGAAATGCAGCATTGCTTAGCGTGTCTCTGGTTTGTTTAGCGGTGGCATCGCAAACGACCCATGCAGGGAGCAGCAGGCTTCCTCCAGAATGCTCACCGTGCGCTCGTGTAGCTCCCGCTCATAGGGTCCCTGCTGGGAGGCGCGGCCGGTGCTGCGGTAGCTGTGCTGCGAGCACACGGACGGCGTCCGACTGTGCGTAGGGGAGGAGGAGGAGGGGCACGGCTCATCAGCCACCGCGTCCATCACCACCACGTCGCTTGCCCCGTTGCCGCTGGACTGCCCATTGCTCGCCTCATCAGCCAGCTGCTGCCAGTCGAACTTACTTAGCCAGTAACCCAGCAGCGGAATCTCTGCCAGCATGCCGACAACGATGCCACCGAGGCACCCGTACACGCCGATGTGCATGACAAAAACAAAGACAGCGGAGGCTGGTACGCCGACGCACCAGAGCGTGAGCAGCACGGCGAGTCCCGCCTGTGTTGGCCGGTTTGCACCGCGAAAGATACCTTGCAAGCAGAACTGCATCGAGTCGCCTGCGTGGGCAAGAGCCACAAGCGGGATAATGTTCTTGACGCCCTCAATAAGGTCCTTGTCCTCCTCATTCGCAAAGCGACGGGCAATGTGACTGCCGAAGAGGAACATGATGATCGCCGCCGTAAGACCCAAGCCCACGTCCAAGAAGAGAATGAAGTGCGCAAACTGCTTCGCTTGGCGAGGCTTGCCAGCGCCGAGGGAATTGCCAACAATCACACTCGCCGCCACGCACACGCCCAGCGCGACGGAGAAGAGAAGCCCGACAAGGTTCATGGCCACGCCGTGAATCGCCAGCGCCAAGACGGAGATGCGCCCCGCAATAACCGTCTGGATCTCAAACGCCCACCACTCCGCACAAGTGGCCACGAGGGCAGGGACGCCGACGTGAAAAAACGTCTTCCACGCCTCGATGTCCAGCAGCTTCGGCGACGGCCACGGGGCACACCGGATGATCGACTTGGGATGCAGGATGCCGCACGCGATGTGCGTGAGGGCACAGAAGCCGACCGTGACACCGAGAGAGAGGGCGGCACCGTGGACGCCGTACGGGGTCAGAAAATAGTTGGAAATAGGAGACGTCAGCGCGGCCACGCCATTTGCCACCGCCACCACCTCTGGCAACTTCTGCGCGTACATCGTCTTGCTCATCACACCACTGACGATCTGCGCAAAGAGGTAGAGCGGGCTGTAGCGCAGGAAGTCCACCACGCCGCTGCACACCTCTTCTTCAAAAACCCAGCATACAAGCGGACGCGAGTACATGAAGAAGATGGAGAAGAGCAAACCAAGCACGCAGTTCAGCGCAAGGGCCATTTGCAGCGTCGCACCCACCTCGGGCGACTTCGGGTCCGCGCCGAAGGCCTGAGAGGACAGCGTGTCGATGGCCGCACCAAACCCCTGCACAAAGGAGAATGCACACAAGTTGAAGATGACGATACTCGCACTGTACTGCGCCGTCTTTACCGGGCCGAGGTACTTGCCAACGTACATCATTGTGATCGTCTGCGATGACATCCACAGCAGCGAACTGACATCGGTGGGGATAAGAATGCGCAGCGTTTCCATCCACAGCTCCTTTTGCGACATCAGGCGGTCGTGCGAATCTTCGTCGACCTCGCGGATCGCCAACTCGGCGTCGTCGATTCCCATTTTGGTGTGTGAGGAAAAGAGCAAAGGTATATTCTTAAAAATGCTGCGTGGCTTTTTTTTCCGGTGTTTGGAATGAAACAACTGTTTTAGCCCGAAAAGTCTGAAAATAAAGACCGGAAAAAGAGAAAATAGCGCTTATTCAACCACAGAATAAATTTTCCAAACGAGCGTAAGTTTAGAATGGAACCAGATGTTAATCGTTTTCAGTTTTAGAGGTGTTAAAATCGATAAGGGGGAGGCGGCGTATAGAGCTCACACACACAGTTGCTACCAACGAGCTCACAACAAGAAACAAAATAATGAAAATCAGAGAGAAAAGAAAAAGGTATTTGTGTGCTGTTAAGCCACAAATCAATTGTGAACTGTAAGTGTTACAAAGAAAGGTAGTAACTACCAGAACGCAAAGCGAAGAAGAATTTAAAGAAAATTAAAAAGGGATGCTGTTAAGAGAAAAAAGGCTTGATTAGTACAGCGCAAAGCTAATTCTGTACCGGCGAGAGAAAAAAGGGAAGGTAAGGTGTAAAAGAAGAGGCAAGAGAGAACGGAGAGTTTACAATAGAAAGATGGAAATGCAGGCGGTTTGTGAACGCAAGACAAACAACAGAAAGAGCGCGAAAAACGCTGCAGATCCGGTATACTACTTTTTTAACTTAATTGNAAGCGAAACGAAAGCGAGAGGGAAAAAAAATTAATAGAAGGGGGAAAAAAAATAAGTTTAATCAAAAGCGTGCGAGGAAAACGAGTCAAATAGAAAAGCTTTTAGAAAAAAAAACACCGTAGCAAATAAACAGAAAACAGCCAAATAGAAGAAGAGTTACAATAACTACATAATCGTTTAATAAGAAAATGTAGAGCTAAACACTGATTTACCCAGTCTTTTTCCTTCAGAACATAGATAAAGACACTGAAAAAACAGCACAAACAGATTGAAGACACTCGACGGCCAAAAAAGAAACAAAACAAATGACAACAGTAGTAAAGGTAAAAAAAAAGGAATAAAGATTAATGGTGCGTACGATCGAGAGAGAAAGCACTTAGAAATAGATGTTTTAGTCAGCAATCTGGCTAAAACGTTTCTTGAAAGTTGTTAGAACTGGTCGAACAGAATGCAACTGCGATGAGAGCTTTGAATTCCTTCGATGTTGATGTTGTCGTTGTTGAAATGTCCGTGGGTGCAAGAAGAAGAAGAAGATTCGTCCTCAAACAATAAAAATCAATTCATATTGGCCAAAAGAGAGCGAAAGCAAAATCAAAGAAATAGAAGGAAACAGATGAAATGGAGAACGCGCTGCACATGACAGGAATATAAATTTTTATCGGCTACTTAGAGCAAAAGTTAGCATTCGTAAAGTCATCAAGAACGGAAGCAGTTTAATTCTTTTTTTACTTGCTTGCGTTTTAACATTGAGCAAGAAAACAATGGAACAAAAGCCCTTTTATTTTAGTATAACGGTTTTTTTTTATTGAAAACAGACGAAAAGGCGTGTGTTGCCTCAACTGTTTTGTTAGATTTAATAAAGTATAGTTGCTTTTAGTTAAGCTATTGTCGTGCTCAGAAATGTCAGTCGATAAAAAGTTTGAAACACTACTATACATGCAAAAATACCTGCCGATAAGAATGGGGAATACAATTCAGAGTTGTCAAAGTTCGCCTTCATTGATCCTGGCAGCTGAAGAGGAAGCAGCCTCACGCGCATAGTCAAAGGAAAAAAAAGGGAGCAAAAGTTGTCGTGTGCCAATCGCAGACACTGCTACTGGAGGAGAAGTGAAGCGCACAGTGCCGCTCCTGCATCGTGTGATTGCAACACGTCCACCAGAGGCATCAGCACCACGTGCGATGTCGCCTCCGCCTCCTGCGCCGTCGTGTCATCCCACCGCAGCGTCAGTGAAAAGAGGTGCACCGGCGGCTCGCCCTCGTTGCCGATGGTGAAGGCGTGTGGGGTGATGAGTTGGGCATTTGTGTAATCCACTCCCAACGCCTGCAGCGAGGCCGAAAGCTTCGCAGACGCCTCAAACTGGCCCGCCTCCGATACGGTTCCGCGAATGCCGGCAGCCACCGGGCACAAGCCTTGGGAGAGGGTTGACTGCCGTGCTAGCAGCGCCAATTGCGTGCCTCCTACCACCACCACAGGCATCAAGAGCGCGGGCCGGTCGGTCGTCAGCCCCAGCGCGTGAACCCGCGTTGTGTGCGTGGCGGCGTCTTCGTACACGACGTCCACCACGGCGCCGTGAATGCGATGGGCCACGCGGTGCAGCCGTCGCACCACCACTGCGGTGGGCAGCGTGCCGTTGTTTGCGCAGCGCTGCAGGAATGCGAGCAGCGGTGGGTAGCGAGCCACCGCACGAAGACAATCCAGCTCCGGCATCTCGCCGTACGTTTTGTGCGTCGTCAACAGCACACTCTGACCTTCAACAGCAAGCTCCATTGCACGCCGGGTGAGCACTAGAGTGTTTCTATTTTGTTGATGAACAGATGACGTAGAAGAGCAGCTTAAGAGGAGCTGTAAAACTCTTTGCCAAAAGCAGCCAACAACGCGTCAGTGCAACTGTATTTGTTCTTAATATTGTTTGCCAAGCTCCTACGCCGCACACTGTTTTGTGTGTGTGTGTGTGTGTGTGTGCTTCTGTTTGTGTGTGTGCCTTTTCAGTTTGAGATGCGATTAGGCTAGTAATAAAAAAAGGGGCGCGAAAGGTAAGAAGATTGAACGCATAAACAAACAAAGTAGAGTTCACTAAACTTGTCTTTAAGAATTTGGCACACGCATGGAGATAAAATAATATATATTAACAGGCTCAACAGCGAAAGTGTCACCTTCTGACGTTTTCTTGTTACTCTGCTAAAAAAGAAAACTATGATTAAGCAATTAAACGCACACAAGAACAAAGCAGAATTTTTTTTGATCCATTAAATATATTGTTTGATTAATTAATTTACAGAGCTGCAAAACGTACGGTAATACGCATCCATTACAAAAAGCATACCCGAAGAAAAAAAAAGGTAAAACGTACATCAATTCAGTGCAACAAAGAAACAGGATGTGAAATTGTAAAGCTCAAAAATAGATATCTAAGTTGCTCTTCTCAACCCACATAAAAGAAAAAACGCTCTTAGTAAATGATCTCAGATAGCTGCATGAGAAACTCATTCCAGACAAGCGTCAAACCTTCTTCTTAAAAATGCAAAGAAACACTACCTTACCCGCGAGCAAACTCAGTAGCAGCAAAGTTGTGTCCTGCACTCTCACACATTGCGTGCGTTACGGCCGTCGTTGAGGTGCAGCAGGGCAAAGAGTTTCTGCACTGGGGCCGACATCATGATCGGGCCAATAACCGGCATAGACTCGAGCACACGCGCTATCATGGGGAAGAAGTTGCCAAAGAGGTTCAACGCACCGAAGCCTTCAATGCACAGCCCGACAAAACACCAGCGAAACAGCACAAAGAGCATGCCAATGAAGAAACAGAGCGAAGCTCGCCGACGGGCGATGAAGAAGCTTTTACACCGTGCCGGCCCCATCACCATGGCCACACCAGCTACAAAGAAGACGTTGCCCATCGTGAGCAAAATGCTGTCGAGCAGCATGACGACGCCCATTAGCGTGAAGAAAACGCCAAGACCCGTGAGGGCCACGCCAATCTTCGTGGCGTCGCTCCAATTGTACAGCGAGTCCATGGCAGCAGAGCTCAATTTAATATACGGTGCTTGGCAAAAGACAAGAAAATCTCCGAAGTTGGTAAATGTTACACAGCACGCAGTGAGTGGTGTTGTCTTGCCGGTAAGCTAGTCAGGACACAATAAAAAAAAAAAAAACGGTTTGATAAGAAGTGAGGCCAGGGATGTTGTTAAAACAAATCTAACAACGCAAGTACTTGTTCTAACAATAATAATAATCTAGTTTAGCAGTGCCGTAGAAGAAAAAAAACACCTTTTTCCACAAATGTTCAAATAAAGCCTTTTCTGTTTTTGTTGTTGTCTGTTTCGAGCGCGTTGTCAGAGAGACACAGCAGTGTATGTCTGCGACCGCTTATAGGTGAGTTTTGATGTTTTTAAAAATAATAAATGATGAAGGACTATGTTGCGCGATTTAAACAATAGGTGTGAAGTGAGGAAAAACGGTCAAAGTAGCTGAAAGTTAAAAAAAGACTACAGAGAGAAAAACACGCATTTTTTACATATTCTCTTCAGCGAAGAGCAGTTATGCCTTGACGCCACCGCACAAAGAAGTTGAGACAAACCAACCAAAAGATCTTCAATGCTTCAGAGCTGGTAGGCTTTTAGTAAAACAAAAAAGCACCGACTGAAACTCTGCAAAGAAGAGAAGCCGAGGCTAGGCAAACTGAAATCGCAATTTTGACCAGTGACACATTTTCTCCCAGCGTTGCGTAGCCCTTTCAGTCTTGTTTCTTGATGCAGTGATGCTGCATAAGTATATTGTATTCTTGGTTGGTTTTTATATTTAGATAAAAGTTTATTCGCAGAGACTTATTACAAAATGGAAGAGAAGAAAAACAAAGATAAGTGTTCGAGCACTGACCAGACAAAAACATCATCAAACATGATGCCTTGTCAGTACTACACTGAGCCAGCCAATATTCGTCACCATTAGACACACACTGTTATTCGCTTTAAGTTAAAAAAGAAGAAAATACAGACACTGTACGTGTCACCATTTTACAAAACGTGAAGAAGCCATATTAATCAATCATTATCGTTTCTCATTATCAGGTGCAACGCAGAGGAAAGAGCTTGTGCACTTCTGACCTCAGCAGAATTCACATTACGCACTCCACGAGGGGTGCGCACAACAAGGAAGGCAAGAAACGGAAAGAATGGTCAAATGAGGGAGGCGATGAGGTGAAACAGTTTTCTTCTGAAGTTCCAGCACGTACGTCTGCAATAGAGAAACGCGCTCTACTCGGCACGACGCTGCGGCCGCCCGCGCTTGCCGGCGCCGTGTCCGTTGCCCTTGCGCTTCTCCACCACCGAGTCGAGCGTCACGCGCTCGCCAGCCGCGTCCTTGTGTTTTGCGGCGAGGTCGTCAATGCGCTGCTGACGAAGGCTGCGGTAGTACGACGCGAGGGAGCTGCCCTGCTGCTTCATGTCATCCTCGAACTGCTTCACCGCGGCAAGGTCGCAGGGACCAAAGTTGGCCTGATCGCGCTTTGCCTTGATCTTCTGTGAGGTGGTTTGGATGTGACGCAGGAGGTTGCTAATGCTGGAGTGCACCTTGGGCACGCGCACCTGCGTCTTGAGCTTCCGCAGTGTGCTCTCCACCGCCCAAAAAGACTCGGGGAAGCCGACGGTGTGGCTATGCGTGGAGAGGTGCTCCGTCAGCAGGTAGAGCGCCTCGTTCCAGATGTCGCGGTGGTAGAGGCCGCTGCGCGCCTGCGACTTCTTCACGCGAATCGTGAAGAGAAGATCAACGCGGTCGTTGCCGGCACCACCGCCGCCGTTAGGGGTGTGGGAGAGAGCCACGCTGGGCGAGGTGAGGATGCGCAGCAGGTACGGCGCCACGGGGATGTAAAGGCCGTCGGCGCGGCTGGCGATGTGGTTGAGAATTTCAATAATCTGCAGGTGCATCGGGAACATGCGCGGCGAGGAGAAGAGGTCCATCAGGCACGTCGCAATCTGCACCACGGGGTGGATGAGAGGGCCGAGCTGGTTCGGCTCCGCGTAGGTCGACACGACGGCACCCCACGTGCGCAGGGCGTTCAAGTACTGCCAGTTCACCACTGCCCGCACGTTGCTCTGCGTCTGCTGCTGCAGGGCGGCGCGGAGGTAGATGGCGAGCTGGCGAAGGTACACGAAGGTGTGCTGGTAGGCCGCCTCCATGTCCGTGCCGTAGAGGTCAACGACACAGTTCATCAGAAACGCCACCGTGGACTGGTTGTGGATGTTGTACTGATGGGCCGTGCGGATCAGCGTGAGGAAGATGCCCTTGAAGGCCGTGGACTGGTACATGGAGCGGGTGCCGGTGGCCCGAGTGGCGACGGAGCGGACCACCATGTACGCCGCCACGCGGACCGACTCCTCCGCCGCGGCGCAGAGGTTCAACGCGGCCTTCAGCACCGCCTTCGTGACGCCGCGCACGTAGTGGAGCAGCGGCACAAACGGCACGATGGCCTGCAGCAGACTCGAGGAGAGCACCGGGTCGATGCTGCCCTCCCCAATGACGGAGGACAGCGCCATGAGCAGCCGCTTCACAATCATGCGGGTCTTGTGCGACTTGAAGGCGCCCTTGCCGGTGATGAGGGTGTTCAGCTGGCGGCCTACGTGCTGCGCGATCGCCACCAGGGACTCCTTCACCAGCGAGGGCTCCTCGAACTTGCGGGTGGACTGCGGCCGAGGATGCTCCTTCACCGCATACCCGAGCTCTCGCACTGCGGACACGAAGATGTCGATGCCAGCCTCCGCGGCGGCGCCGGAGGCGGTGATGGCGTTGAGCTCGTCGCGCGTGACGCGGCCGCGGTGGCTGGACGAGTCCGCCGTCTCGCCGTCTTCGTCGTCCTCGTCGTCTGCCGCCTCCTCGTCGCCTTCGCTGCCGCTGTTCTCCGGCCGCCCCTCCGCCCCCTCCTCCTCGTCCACCTCCGTCTCCGCGTCGCTGCCCTCGTCCTCGTTGACAATATCCATGTCTGCCTTACCAAACTCCAGCAGCGTCGGGTCCTCCTCCTCCAAGTACGAGTAGAACTCTGGGTCCGTGTCCTTCAGCCGCTCCAGCTGATCCATGTGCTCCTTCTCCTCGCGTGCCGCATTCTTCGCCTCACGCGCCTTCTTCTTCTCCAGGCGCTCGAGCTTTTCCTTCTTGGACTTGGCGGTCTTGCGACGCGTTTCGATGACGCCCGCCAAGTGCTTCTTGGCGAACTTCTTAAACGACTTCTTCTCCTTCGTGACGGCCATTTTGTTCCCTTTTTTTTATTGCAACCTGGTAGGTGAAGTAAGTGAAACAGAAAGGAGGCTTCTTAAGGCAGGTAAAGCCGCAATGTATG
>MDUD01002059.1:9350-33024 GCA_002216565.1 Crithidia mellificae | reverse complement strand
GTAGTGGCCCTTGGCCCAGTTGTTGCCGGCACCCGACTGGCCGAAGATGAAGTTGTCCGGGCGGAACAGCTGACCGTACGGGCCGGCGCGGACGGAGTCCATCGTGCCCGGCTCCAGGTCCATCAGCACCGCGCGCGGCACGTAGCGGCCGCCCGTCGACTCATCAAAGTAGACGTTGATGCGCTCCAGCTGCAGATCCGAGTCGCCCTGGTAGGAGCCCGTCGGATCGACGCCGTGCTCGTCACTCACGACTTCCCAGAACTTGGAACCGATCTGGTTACCGCACTGGCCGGCCTGGCAGGAAACGATCTCACGCATCTTGATTGCACTGTGTGTTTTGTGTTTTATCTATCGAAACGACTATTGCGAGGAAAATCCGGTGTAAACCGTGACTTTTGAGGTGTGTAGCGGTGTGAGCTCGTTGTTTCAGTCGCGGCGCACAAATCACGCGCGCGTTGCATCAGCATCAGCAAAAAAAAAAAAAACGGAGAAGGAGATGATGGAAAAAATGTTGTCAGGCATGTCGCAACACATTCAGCATGTTGTACTGCACTTTTCGCTTATTCAACCGCAGAATCTTTCTCTTTCCTGCAGCGTGATGACGCAGAGTGGCAAGTTCTGTGGTGCAGTTGCCAATCTGCCATCTCTTAACGTTGCACTTTATAATTCGCGTTGCAAGACTTCAAAAGGAATAACTCTAATTTATTATTCGTTTTAAAAAAGAATTATTTTTCACGTCAAACTTTCACCCTTTTTTTTCTTCATAAAAATTTCTCGCATTCTTTTTCTCATGTTTTTTTGTAGTGATTTGTTTAAAGGACCTCTTTTTTTTTATGAATTTGTGTAAGCAGTGCTTTTTCCAACGCAAGTCAATTCTGTGATTAAAAGAGAATAGGTTTTACCTTGCCAGTCTGTAGGAAAGACAAGGACAAAGAAACTTCGAGAAAAAAGAAGCTCCTAATGTGAACAGAGGAATATATGCATAGTTTGCTCAACAAAGGAGTCACTGTGCTGGCCGCCAAAGCACTTCCTTTGCCCAAACTTCTCACGTGTTGGCTTTCGTCTTCTGGATCTCTCAAAACTGTTTTTTTCCGGTTTGCTTCACAAAAGGATCATGAATCAGAATGAAAGCAAAGAGAAGCTGAAGCAGAGAAGTTGCTTTCAAGAGCCAAAACACGTTCGTTGGCATTAAAGCACTGTTCGCAAAAGTTTGCAAAAAGACCAATTTGATTTAAAGCGGTGTTGGGTCGAGCTCGCCGCCTTCTCAAAATGGAGTTGTAAACAGCTCAAGAGCCTTAGCGTGAAAAAAAAAAAAGCCTGATCGCACCGTCACCACGTCTGCATTTTCCGTCATCTTATCTTCTTCCCTCTCCACTCCCCCTTCCCGCAGCCCTTCAGTAGCGACAACAACGTGACTGGCACCGCGCCACGGGTGCGGCAGCAGGACTTGTACTCAAATTACAACACGTGCCTTGCCACAACGAAATTTGCTTTCATGTTTGTGTGTTCAGAATTCTAACAGCAGTGATCAAAGGCAGTTGCTAAGCGATCCCCTTTATGATCACCAAAAATAACAGACTCGGAAAGAAAAAAGAAGAGAAGATTATGGAGCACAAACCAGCCGAAAAAAAGCTGCTATTCTTTCTCTTTAAATTCTGTTACAATTGCCGCCATCAATTGATGTCATAGTATGCGATGACAGGCAATCGTAACACGATTTGCAGCAGTGAAGAAAGCAGATGAATACAATGGCTTTTCAAAGGCATTTCGATTTTTTCTTTTCCTTCCCCGAGCCTCCCCTCTGGTGCGCAAAGAGCGGGTCACGCGCCACAGGCACCCGAACACTGCTAATAAAACTTAACACTTCTTCACTAAGCTTGATTGGTAACGATGAGGGAAGTACGGCTCCAAGGCGGGCGGCTCGCCCACGCCGGCCCCCAGTTGCCGTACCCCATTTGGGGGGAGGGGAAGAAGTGAAGGACGGACAATAATTAAATAGGTTGCGATCATTGTTGGCCACTGAAGGCCCATGGCAGAGGCGTCTTTCCTCAAGATGAATGCTCTCCTGATCACAACCCTAACAAGAGGGGACGGAGAGCTCGATGCAGCGCCGCCTTGGCTCGCTAGGTTGCGTTCACTGAAGGTTCTGCGAGCATTCCAACTCCAAATAAAGAGTTCTCTTTTCATGTCGAACTCATAAAATCAATAAGTAACAAGAAAGTGGTCTGTTCATTTGCTATTTTTGATTTTTTTGGCTGAGTCTGATTTGGAACAACTGGCCATTTAGCCAGTGTACCAAACAAAGCGTTGCTGCATAAGCGTTTTGCGAGTGTCTTTGTAAAACAAGCGCGAACACATTGGGAGAGATTTGTGTCCATTTTTGTAAGGCCGAGAAGGGGAGAATCAAAGAGTAAGAAAGGGGGAAGCGGCAGAATGTGAGTGGTGCACGTAGTCTATCATTGATAAAAGCGTTTTCCGGACCTCTTTGTAGGAAAAGAAGAAGGACGGAGAAGGAGATCTGAATCGCAACGTGTGGACTTGATCTAAGTGTAGCTTCCAATGCTACGAAAAAACTTTTGCTTTTCCGCATCGTCCGTGAAGTACTAACAAAACTGTTTTTCGATGTTTGCCTTGATTATGTAAATCAAGTTATAATTACAGAGAAAATAGTATGTGAAGAAGTGCCAAAAGCTTTTTCATGGCTTCCATGAAACAAGCGCCTTTTCAAACAGGAAAGCGCATTGTCAAACAAGAAAAAATCGATTCTAAGGTAGAGCTAAGATGAACACATCTGAGCAACCCTTCTGAAACCGCAAGATAATTTAAACAAAAGTAGCTGAAGTACCATGTTCTTGAAAGGCGTTGTTTCTTGGATTCTACAAAAATGCAGCAACATAGTTATCAATGTCGTCTTGCGGTGTTGATGATGTCATTGCGACTGTAACGCTGTTGACGCTTTGTTTTTGACGATTCGCCCGGTCCTTTACGTGTCGAGGTGCGCTGGTGCGTTTGTCGTCGTCACCGCGGCAACACCGCCGCAACACCGCACGCTGCGTGGCCGTCAGCCCGTCGTGCCACGTCGATCGCAGTGGTGTCGTCTGCTGCGGTACGCGCAAAAGCGGCGTGCTCGACTTTAACTGCAAAGAAGGCAACACAACACCAACGGGTGCGTTCTTCCTTGTGCTCATCTCATCCGTGTCAGGTGACGTTGAAAAATGAAGAAACTCATTCAGGTAAAAGTTGTAGGAGAAAAAAGAGGGGCGGCGGGACGTGCTGTGAAGGCGGCGCTGCAGGGAGGCGAGAAGTAGACTGCCCATGCTCAACAGAAGGTCATGCTGCGTGGCCACGTGACTCGTGAGCGACGTTGCACCCTCCTCGTGTGCCGCATTGGCGGAAAGAGAGGACAACAACTCCACGTGCATCGTCACAAGCTTAAAAATCGCTTCGCTCTCCAGAAACTGTTCGTCGCCCGCAGCTGCTGCTGTGTCGCGGTGCCAGCTTCTCACGGTTGTGGCCGACACGCCAGCGTGGTACAACAACTGTGCCACCGCGCACTCCACCGACGATGGAAAGAGGGGGAGGGCACGCTGCCAGCGAGAGAGAAGCGTCGCGCGTACCGCACGCGAGCTGAGCGGCCCACGGGTGCCACGCACAGCCATGTTCAGCAGCAGCAGCGACAGCAGATACACGTCCGGGCACGTCTGCGACACGACGAGGAAGACCTGCTCCATCAGCTTCGGTCGACACAGCACACTGTCGTCCACCGCTTTCGTAGTAATGATAATGGCGGTGGCACCGTGTCCTTCATTGCTCGCCGGTGCACGTGCAGTGGGCGGCGCCTCGACTACGCGCGCCGACCACGCAGACGCGCAGAGACGGTAGTAGGTGGCGAGCTCCGCACACCAATCCACGCTGCCTACCCGCAGCAGCCCTGACATTTCACTTCCGCTGCTCAACTCCGTAAACGTGGGCAGCGCCTCGTGAGACTGCTGCGCGTTGGCCACCCAGGCCAGCACCTCTAGTAAAGAGTGAAAGAGATGCTGCGATGCCGGCAGCGCCGACTGGAGGGCCGCCACGAGGGCCTTTTGAGCCGAAGCGCGTCTTTGATCGAGGATTTTCGCGTCCTGACCTGGATGATCTTCACTGTCTTCTTCTAAACCAGCGGGGCCGTCGACTACCGCACGCTGCAGCGTCTCCTGCGCACTCCACCGTGTCACGCCTCCCTCTTCACAGTCACTTTCGTCCTCGCCGAGCGCATTCTCCATCGGCGTGGCATCATCGTCTATTCCTGTGTGCCTCACAAAATGACTGACATCTTCCGCGTTCTCCTCCGCCTCGTCCGTCGCCGCTGGCGTCCAGTCTGCAAAAGCATCGTAGATGGCACCTTCGTCGTCGCTGTTGTCAAGGTCGATGTTCAAGTTGTCGCTGACACCTTCCATTCCCAAGTCAGCCGAAGTGCCGGGAAGACACGAGTTTTCGCCCTTTGCGTCGTCGTCACTTGCAGCAGAGGGTGTGCCCTGCGTCTGTGTGTCCGATACACCGTCTCCTTGATCTTCCTCCTTTGTCGCTGCTCTCTCCGTGCTGCCGATGTTTAACACATCAGTTGAGGCACACACGTGTGGACACAGGTGCAACGCACCCCGCGCCGGCTCCGGCACCGCCACTGCCAGCTGCCATAGGTGCCTCACAACATCCTCCACGAGACCACTCACGTCAGCTGGTGTGTTCGTGGTGGGCGGCTCAGCCATCGCCTCTGCTGTATCGGAGTCTTCTCCTGAACTATTCGCGTGCGTGGCGCTACCGCCTGAATCTGCATCTGGTGCAGGCAAGGGTGGCAACGTCGAAAAGAAACGCTGCTGGTTGCTGCCCAGCACGTGCCAAGCAAGCGAACCACTTCCAAAAGCAACTGTCTTGTCCTCCTCCTCCTCCTCCACCTGTCGCTGCTCTTGTTGTTGCTGCTGCACATCCGGCGGCGTCGCAGCCAGCACCGATGGGTGCAACCCAGACCACAGCAGCGCTGTCACCAGTCGCCGCCTGCCCAGCAGCGGGGGTAGACCGTTTAGGTGGCTCTGAAGTGTTTCGTTAAATAGCAGCGCAAGAGCGCCGCTGCGGCCAGACGCGGTGGTGCTGTGGACAAGTACTCTGCGCAGGTACGTCGCCACGACGGGGTGGCACACCGCGAGAGCGTCGCGCATCACCGATGGCACCAAGCCCGACACACTAGGAGAGGCCGCGTCCGTCGTGGTAGTGGTGACCCCTTCATCTACTGCAACAAACGTGTCGCCAAAAGCGGCAACGGAGTGCAGCAGCTTCAGAAGCACAAAGAAAGACGGCCGGCCCATGCGGCGGAGGCGCACCGCTTCATCGGGTGCGATATCACCCACCGAAAGAGAGGCGGTGGTGGCGAGAGCAACACCGTGTTCGCCACCACATGTCTCTTGTCGCACGATGATGGGCAGCGTGGCGTAGTGGCGGAAGATCTGCACTTGCACGCTGACCACCTCCTCCCGCAGCTCCGTACAGCAGGCCAGATAGTCGCGCATTTGCCCACGCACGGCGTCGGAGTGGAGGTGCATCGGTGGCGCCACCGCCGGCCGTGGACTGGCAAACGACGCGTGTTGAGACAGCGGACCTTCGTACGCCGACTTGTTGTGGCGACTGGGACGGTGCAGAGACGGCTGATCTGTAACGCCATCCACGCTTTTTTCTGATGCGGTATCAGGTGTGGAGTCGACTCTCTGCGGCTCCAAGTCGCATGAAGCAGCGTTGGCAACGAAAGCAGAGCGTTCCCGCAGCTCTGAACGGGGACTCAGCGCACCTCCTCCTTCAACGTTACGGAACTCCGCGTCATGCGCTTTTTCAAGTGTCTCTGACCAGCGCTGCCACAGTTCTTTACTAGACAGAGGACGCCCCGCTTGCGACTGTGCAAGCAGCCCGATCCACGACCGCATCGCCTCCGTTCTCCCAATTGAAAAAGGCTGGAAGGTGCTGTGGTACGTGGACGGCGCGGCCGCGGCTCCTTCCAGCGCGAGGTGCGTCCACAACACCGTCACCGTCTTGCCGGCGGCGAAGACGTGTGGGAACGCGGTGCACAAGGTTTGATAGAGCTGGCACCACAGGTGTGCCGGGGTGGCGGGCTGGTGAACCGCGCTGCGCCGCAGCCAGCCGCAGTCCTGGAAGCAGAAAACAACATGGGCAAAGATGAGAAAGATCCAACTTGGCAGGTCCGCCGTCGCGTCCACACTCAGGCTGTGCTTCTGCGCACTCGCCTCACTGGCTCTCCTCCCGTTTCGTTCTAGAATTCTCTTTTGTGCAGACATTCCTAAAAGCACCCGCATGGCGGGCACGTAGAGTTCATCGCGCACGTAGGCAACGGTCTCTTCTCCAGCAGCGCTTCTTTCTTCTGATGCGCCAATGCTGCTCCACCCCGCCAGCTTGGCGCGTTTCCTGCTGTCGTTGCCGCGCCGCAGTGCCGGCATGTGTCCACGCACATGCGCAATAGCTGTGACCGTCGCCACCAGCACCGCCCAATCGTCTACACGCTCCGTTGCGGAGTCGGACAAGCTTGACATGCCGAGAGAAGCATCAACAGGACTACTTTCCCCGGCTGATGCGGAGGGTAGCGGTCTGCCGTCAAATGCGGAGGAGGAGGAAGAGGAGGAGGAGAGAGGCGGTGGACGATCGCTGATGTTCGTGGTGCACATTACAGGCCACAACCAGTCTACAGTAAGCTGTTCCGCTATCTCGCGACCGCGTCTGGCGGCACAGCTGAGATTTGTGGTGTTTTCAGTTTGCAGGCCCGCTAGTGCTTCGTCCTGTGTGGCACTTCTTTCTCTTACCGTTGCTGCCGTATTAGACCAACTCAGTGGTGCCGTGGAGGCCGTCATCACAGCCACCTCCAGAACACGTGGAAAGAGCGGACACGTGACGAGGTCGCCGTGGTGGCGCACCTGACGCAGGTGAGCACGCAAAGCATCGCGGTAGCTCGGCGGGAACACCGCAGCAGGACACAGAAACCCACCAGCACTGCATCTCGTCCGTGCACGTGCGGAAGATTCACCATCTGTGTTTCTGTCAGACGCATCGACAAGGTGTCCGGTGTGCTTCTCCAAAGCAGCCATGTACTCTCGCAGGTGCTCTTCCACAGTTGCCACCTTGCCCGCGGCCGCCATGGAAGACCGCCAGAGGGCGGAGTGGTTAAGCGTGCCTGCGTCGTTGCCGCCACTGCCCGCCCCTTCGGCCAGACGCGCTTGCTGGCGCAGCGTGGGCGGCGGCAGGCGGTGCACCGATGACGTCAACTCCACCGGCACCTGGTCTGGGTTTGCGTACCACCACAACAGAATCACTTCTAAGCCTAGTACGTGTGCGACGGTGTCGTTGGGTCCGTGACGCACCATAAACTGCTCCCACTGCGCGTGCAGCGTGAAGGCGGAGGCGCAGAGGAGAGCGCGGAGGCACGCCTCGAGGCGCCGCCGCAGCTCTACCGGCTGGTTGCGGTAGTCGTAGGGGTACAAGTCAAACACCGTACGAGGCGCCTTTTGCCCTCCACACTTCTCTCGATCGAGTACGCGACA
The DNA here is from genome assembly GCA_002216565.1 of Crithidia mellificae. Taxonomy (NCBI): domain Eukaryota; phylum Euglenozoa; class Kinetoplastea; order Trypanosomatida; family Trypanosomatidae; genus Crithidia; species Crithidia mellificae. Next base: position 25,450 of record MDUD01002059.1, on the reverse strand, counting down.
ACTCTCTACGTTGTTACCACCACCACCACCATCACCTTTGTCATTGCCGCCAGCAGCGGCTGTGTTTAGAGCCTCCACCTCGCAGTACTGCTCAAGAAAAGCCTGCTCCAGCATCGCTCGCCAGAACGTCAGCACAAAATCCGCACTCCACACACCACCAGACATGTTGCGCACATCATTATTGTGAGACTTGGCCAGCTCACCCTGGAGCATCTCCCGCAGCACGCGTTCTAGCCGCTGCAATAAGCCACCGAACGGGACCAGCGACCACTCACTCTTCACTTTGCTCTCATAGTCGGATGTCATCGGTGCCTCTACAGGACTCTCTCTCGCCGTTACGTCTGGCTTTAGAAACTCACGTGGCTGACGAACCGTCACGTAGAGCGTGGCGTCTTTAGCGTTGTCAAAAATGTGATGAAAAAAGACGTTGTCCGCTGCCCATGCGTCATTTGAGATGTCAGAGAAAAAAAGCCGCGTTCTTCGCTCGTCCGCCATTTGGCTGGCAGAATTGTTGTTGGACAGGTGCGTGCGGCGAGGAGGTTCGCTGCGAAGCCCAACAAGGTACTGCAGCCACGGGGAGAGCTGCGGGGAGGAGTTTGAGGACGGTCCGGGTTTCCCCTGAAGCCTCTCATCACACTTGGCACTCACCACTTCCTCTACAGCACGCTCGAATGCCGATGCAAAAGAAGAGTCGTATAGCTCAATTCCCGCTGCGCCACTCTCCGTGTCGCGAAGGGGCTGCGACGGCGCGGTGGGTGTTGGGGCACGCGGTGCAGTGGGAGCAGGCGGTGGCGTTGGCGCGCTCTGCACGGAGGCACGCCGCACGTGCGGTGCTGCAGTGCGACTAATTGTCTCATTACTGCGGTGCGGCTGATGGAGTGTGAGCAACCGGCGCATAAGCTGGTGTCGCTGCGGTGGTGGCGGTGCTCGACGCAGAAAAAACTGCCACGACATTTACTAAAGAGAGTTGGAAAAGGGGAAAAGTACTTGGGATAGAATAAAAGAAAAAAGGCGTAGTCGAAAACTGGTTCGATGTCAGTTTAAGCAGTGCAAGCTAGAGCAGATGGCACACGATATATGTGCAGTTGACCAGAAAAAAAATTTTTAGGCAAGTTTCATAGCAGGTTCGTGCATCTTTTTAAAATGCAATCCGGTATTTGTACAACCTTCCACGTCTCAGAATGACTCGAGCGGTACACGAGGGCCTGTGTCGCTGCGATTGGTGTAGTACTATTACCTAGATATATATTGTTTTGTTGTTGGTGTTGAAATGATCAAAATCGAGATGCGTTAAAAAGAAGAAGAGAACAGAGAGCCGAAAAATTGGTAGTGTTAGACAAGAGACAACACTAACATTAGGAAAGAGCATGCTTGTAAGCTTCGAGGACTGAGAGTTGCAGTGACAACGTCTATTAGGCTGCGCCGCTTAAAAAAATCACACTGAGCATCGTTTCCGCGAAAAAAGTTTATTCTGTGTTAATAGAACCTTAGGAGTGTTACTTTACCTGCGCCACTTATTCCGCAAATTTAATGAGAACAACAGATAGTTTTGTTCACCAGTGGTAGAAGGTGGCATGTAAATACATTATTTTTACAACAATTAAGTAGTTTGTACTTGTGAGCAATAAAGCCAGACTAGTAACAGGTTGGTAAGCATCTTCAACTCAGCAGCGAAGACGTATGACAGCAAGTGTGGAAACAGTTACAGAAAAATATAGGGGAAAACAGAGAAGCACAACACAAACTATACAGCAAAACGAGTTTAGCCCAGCGGCTTTAAAAAAAGAAAAAGAAGAGATGTCGACAAAGACAGAGAAAAGAATGGGGAATAGATGAACGTAATTGATGCATATACACTCACGTATAGGACGAAACAAGCGATTGTTACGAAATAAAAAAGGAAAAAAGGAAATAATCAAGAAAGGTGTAAATTGATAACCACACACAGTTTCGCGCACAGCCTAACGGCGATGGAGCGCCTGTGTAGCGGAAGGAGCTAGAACAAGCAATAATATCTGCACGGATTGTAACTTACAACGTTTGTTTACTTTGCGAAGTTGATGAAAAGTAATTACTCTATCCGCTTCAGCGAGTAGGAAGCACCAAGATAAAAGAGGTTGGCACGGTAACCCCAAATGCTAACGTCCCTTTTGTTCAATTAAGAAACGGAACGCCCCGCGCAGATTCGAGATGAAAGACACATTAATACGCACGCTACTTGTAGCTGCTAAGTCTTCAGATTTTTACGAAGCTTGTCGCTTGGCTGCCAGGGACGACGTGCGCTGCGGACGCACCGCCACCGTGCTTGGCCCGCTTCCAATGCTCGCATTCGTACTGCCCTTTGCGTTGTTGTTGTTGTTGTTGTGGGCGTGATTGTTTGCATTGGTGCTGCTAGTGGGTGAGTCAACGCTCGCAGGGGCAGCAGCAGCAGCGACAGCAGCCGGAGGTGGCGCACTGCGCGGCTCACGTGCGGCTCGCACCGCACCCGCCCTTCCACCAGCAGCAGCAGCGGTAGCGCTGTTGGGAGTTGTGGCGGCGGGTGTGGGTGGGTTGAGCTCTCGCTTGATCTCACTCGACCCTTCGCCGCGCGAGGTCAGCCCACCACGGCCACTACCCCCGGCAGTAACGCCCGTTGCTGCCGTGGCGCCACTTGTAGGGCTTCTTGCAGCCCCACGACCGCTGACCGGGTGATGGCTGCCGTGCGGAGTAAGTACGGCAGCGGCAGCAGCAGCAGCAGCGGCGCCAGCAGCGGTACCTCGGCTAGTGTGAGGCGAGTCGCTGCGCGTTACCGCACCTCCAGAAGGTGTGGAAGGCGCCGCCGCAGACCCAGCTGCTGCTGCTGCCCCGGCGCCGGCGCTGGTGGGCGGCGCACGCGCCGCGCGAGGCGTGCGTGGCGCTGGCCCACACGGCGCACTGCGCACGGTCCGGCCAACCGGCACCTCGGCAGACGGCGGCAGCGCGGCGGTGATGAGGGCGTTCTCCGTCGACTGCAGCCGCATCATCACCTCGCCCGTCATCTCGTAGTTGATGTAATTTGTGTCCGCAAAGATGAGGCGGTGGCGGTGCAGGAACTGAACCACGTTGGCCGCCCGCTGCGCCACCGCACTCAGCACCCGCGGGGCGGAGCCGGTGGAGTTCGTCGAGGCCCCGAGGCCGGAGTTACTCAGGGTGAGCGAGGACGCCACGCCACCTTTCGGAGTGGGGGCTGGCGCGTGCGACTGGGGCACCGGCTCCTCGTCTCCTGTGGTGCTGTTTGCAGCGGTCAGAGGAGTCGGCAGGCGTTGGCTGTCGCCGTTGCCCTTGGCACTGCTGTTCATGCTGGTGTTGTTGCTGCTGGTGGTGGCCGCGGCAGGGGTGTTCGGGCCGGCGGTGGAGGAGTTCGGAGTGGAGTGCGGTGGCAGCGGGCTCTCACCACCTTCCTCGTGCAACTCGGCCCCCTTTTGCGCTTGTGCGTCGTCGTCGTCGTCGTCGCGTCGCACCTCATCTCCGCCTTCGTGGTCGCTCGCATTTGCCGCTGCGGTCAATGTGTGGGTTTCATCGACTGGTGTTGCGCCGCTGCTGCTGTTGTTGTTGTTGTTGTTGTCATCCTGCAGGGGGGTCGGCTTCGGGGTTTGGTGCTCCAGTGCGTAGGCTAGGTTTGCCTTCATGCCACGTATCCAGTCCCGCAACACCTCGCGCACGAGGAACAGCTGACGGTCCAGCCGACTCGTGATGAAGTTGGACACCAAGATGGCGTTCTGGCGGTTGCGGATGACCGACTCGATGGAGTTCTCAATGATGACGACGCGCTGCATGGCACGGCCGAGTCGGGTCAGCTCCTTCGTGTAGTAGGAGTCGCGGTACCAGCGCAGATCGCGGTAGATGGCTTCGTCGAAGATCGCATTTTGCGGGTCAAGGCGGCGCATCGCCCGGCGCGCGAGACTCTCCTCGCTCGCGGTCCACAGCACCAGCTCAATCCGCAGCGGGTTCACCTCCTTCGTCGTGGCCGGCCGCGCCTCCCCGGTGCTGCCGCCGACCACGTTGGCGTGATAGCCGCTGCTCGCCTGCCGCTGCGCCACCCGCGGACGGTACAGCAGCGTCATGCCCATCTTGTACATGGCCTGGTCGTAGAGCCGGTTCGTCGCGTGCTGGCCGCGGGTGCGGGTGTCAATGAACTTGTACCGCGGCGACGGAGCCAGACTGCGCAGGGTGTGCAGCAGCAACTCCGCACCGGGCCGCAGCACCGTCCCGCCTAAGCAGCGGTTGTTGCAGAGCGTCTCGTCAAGGTCAAAGACGATCGTGATGGTGTTGGCGGCCTCCTCAGCGGAAAAAAGAGCAGGCAGAAGACACTCAGCCGCAGCGGAGGCGGAGGCCGTCTTGTCAGCCGCCGTCGCGGCTGCTGCTGCGGTGCCGGCGGCCTCGCCTGGGTGGGTGGTCAAGCTACCGTGGCGCGCCACCGGGCGAGCAACGTGCTCATTGACACCCGACGTCGCAACACCCGCAGCCGCGTGCGGCCCGCCGGCGGTGCCACTGCCGACGGCGGCCTCCGGCAGCGTCCGACGTCGCCGCTCCGCCGCTTCATTCACCGCGCGCACGCCCTCGCGGCCGCCTTTCGCAGGCGGGCCCGCCGCCTCGCTGCTGTTCACGGCTGCTTTCGAGGGGCGGCGCACGAACTTCGCCGGTCCGGCGCCGCCGCCGCCGCCGGTGGAGGTGCTGTTGTGGTGGCTCGCGGTGGAGGTGTTCTCTGCGGTGGAGGTTTGCCGCCCACGTGACGATGGCGGGCGGGCGTGCGTGTGCGAGGCCGGCGGTGGCCCGGCGGAGGACGCCGTCGATCGCGCCACCGCGCTATCCGCCCGCTTCGTGCTGCTCGCCGCCTCGCTGCGCGTAACGGAGGCAACCCGCGTCGCTCGCGCCGACTCCCTCGCCTTATCCGCCGCCTTGGCGGATGGCGTGGCGCTGTCGATTTCCGCGGCGTTGCGGCGGCGCGGCTCCGACGACGTCGCGGACGCGGTGCCTCCGCGCTGCGAGGCATGCTGCGATTTGCGAGTGGCGGGCGGTGTTGTGGTTGACCCTACTACCGACGCGGACTTCGCTGAGGCCGTGGTGGATTTGGCAGCGCTGGCGTACGACTTCATGCCAGGTGGTGTTGGGGCCAGCTCCTCCGTCGCTTCTAACACAGGCAGCGACTCCACCTCATCTCCCTCCTCCTCTTCCTCTTCTGGCAGTGTCACACTGACCTCCGCGGAGCTGCGAGAGCGCAACACTTCTTCGGCCTCCGCAGGGTCCATATCCGCGTCAATGCAGCCCAGCTCGCGAATGAGCTCCTCCGGCGAGTCGAGCAAATCGACGTTCTCCGGGTGGCGCTCGCGGGTGATCGTGCGGAGCAGCTCGAACTCCCGCTGCTGCTCCTCCTCGATGCGCTGCCGTAGCCGAGGGGTGATGGGGGCGTGGCCGGTGGTGTCCGTCGCCCGCGATGGCCGCTCTTCTTCCGCCTCACTGTCATGTCCACCGACTTCATGAGCCATGTCATGGTCTTCGGCGCCACTACCATCACCACGCACGGTGCGCTCATCCGCGCCAACCTCGGCGGAGAAAAGAAAGGGACGCAGGACTCCGTCCGCGTCCGCGTCTGCTGCCCCGCGCGTGCGGTTCCTCACCGCGGCCAACGCCTTGCGGTGACTGCGCTGCGCCGCCGCTTCCGCCTCTGCTGCGGCCTCGGCCTCGTCCGCGGCCTTCTGCTTGGCACTTTCGCTGCGACGCGCCGCCGCCTCCTCGCGCTGCCGCAGCACCTGCAGATCCTCCAGCAGAGCGGCGAGGTTCTCCGGGGCGGGGGAGTGCGAGCGGTCCCCGACCGAGCGGGTGGTGCCGCGCAGCAGCGACGACGTCGACGCACTCGCGCTGCGAGGCAGGACGGAGGCCGGAGCCGACTGTGCGTGTCCACTGCCACCGTCCACCACGTAGTTGGCGCTGCTACTACTGTTGGTGTTGTTGTTGTTTTTATTGGCGCTATGGCTGTCTGTGCTATCGTGTGCGTCACCTCCACCGGTGGTGAGGAGCACGCCAGGGAAGCGGTGCGACGATGCCGAAGACGACGGCTGCCGAGCCGCACCCGCGCATTCCACCGTGGCGGGCACTGAAACGTCGGCTGCTGCCACAATCGTGGGTCGGCTGGAGCTGCGCCGCTTCACCTCCGACGTCGTCGTGGTCGACGCTGCCGTCGTTGTTGAGGCGACGTTGGTGCTTCCGTGAGGAGTGGCCGCCGCACTGGCGCTCGCACTCGCACTACGCGGCGCTGCCCCGCCGGACTGCGGATTCAGCCCACCAAGCCGGTCGTGGTGGTTCAGGTCATTGGTCGAGAGCGGCGTGACGGAGCGCGCACGGGCTTTGCCGACGTCCGCGGCCTTCTTCGACGAGCGCGACCGGGTCGGGGTGCGGGGAGACGTGCTGCGACGGCTGCCCGCGCCGCTGCCCACGTTCTCCTCTGAGCCGTGCCGCCGCGCCGCCTGCAGGGAGGGCGATGGCGGGGCCGAGGCCACGCTGATGTTCGCGCTGCTCGCCGTCTCCGCTACAGGGATGCGGTAGACCACCGGGGACGCCTCGGTCGGCGCTACCGTCGGCCGGCACGGCGGTGGCGGGGAGGGCACCTCCGCTTTCGCATCCGCGCGCGACCCGCTGCGCACGGGTGTGGAAGGCCCTGAGTTGACCTCAGCGAGGGAGGAGGTCTGCGTGAGGGGGAGGGGGGCCTCAGCGCCGTGCGGCGAGGGTGGGGTGGAGCGGGAACGTGCGTTGCGCGATGCCGTGACGGGCGGCCGTGGCAGGCTGTGGGGCGTGCGCGCCGCCCCTGTTGCACCCGCTAAAGCTGCTGCTGCGGGTCCTGATGTACTGCCCACGGCGTGAATGTTCATTGGCAGCGGTGGCGGGGGCTGGGCAGAGGTGTTGAGGCTCGGTACAGATGTGCTGCGCGCCTCCGCGGGCGAGGAGACCGGCGTCGTCATCGCGCTGCGCGGGGTCTGCCACGACTGCGACGACTCACGCACCTCGAGCGGCATGTGAGTCTTGCGCCGAGAGGGGCCGATGGTCGGGGCTGGGTCCGTCGTGCGGTGGGTGGAGGGGGCAGGCGGGACTGGCGGCGCTGACGGCGACACCGTCGCACCCATCGCAGTCGCAGTAGAAGCGGCAGTTGCGGCAGCTGCGTGCTTTGTGCTCTTCGCGCTCTTCGCCGTGCTCGTCTCCCTGGGAGGCGGTGGTGGCGGCGGGGGAAGCGGCACCGCAGCGGTGGTCGGCTCTGCCGCCGCCCCGCTCTTGTGGTGACGACGTCGCGGCCCTTCAGTGCTTTCCGTCACGGAGGCGTTGCCGCTACGCCCGCCACTGCTCGCATGGCCACCACCGCCACCGCTACTCAATAAGCCGTCTCGCTTCCCTTTGGTCGAACTTGCAGAGGAGGACGACGGTGGTGACGACGCACCGGCGACAGCCCGACCTGGTGAGGCCCCCGGCTCGATGGGGCCGCCGCTGCCGCCCCGCTGAATGCCGTTGCCGCGCGACAGCGACTTCACCGACTCCGTCTCGCTGTTCGGCGCGGGGCGGCGCAACGCGGCGGACTCACCTGCTCCCGCACTTCCCGTGCCGCCGCTGCTACTATCGGAAGTCATCGCGGCAGCACCGCTTGCTGTGTTGGCGCCGGTGCGAGGCGTGGCGCCATCTAAGCTGCCTCGACTCCCCACAGTCGGCAGGTGGGCACGGCTGCTGGCGGTGGGCTGAGAGAAGCGCGGCCCGCCTGCGCCGCGCGGCTTTCGCGCTGCGGCGGGCGTCGATGTATTGCTCGGAGTGGCGGCGGTGGATGAAGTCTGCGCTGTGCTGATCGCGCGTGGCGTCTCGGCAGACTTTGTGACCGGCGCACCCCCTCCAGCACTACTGCTGTGGCTGCTGCTGTGGCTACGCACCAGCGGCGTGGCAACCTCGCTGGCACTGTCAGAAGTTGGCGCAGCAGCAGCGGCGGCAGCGGTGGTGGCGCCGGCGCTGCCTTTGCGCAGGGTCGTGGTGCTGTGCGTCACCTTCTTCCCTCCTGCGGCAGCAGCGGGGCTTGTAGCGTTGCCACCGCGTGTTTTGTTCGGCGTGCACGTTGCAGGCATCGCAGAGACCTGCACGGCGGTGGACAGCGTAGGCGCGGCGGGGGTAGCGGCGGCGGCATCTGCGTGTTGGGCGAAGAGGGACTGCCCGGTGAGGCTTGGCGGCGCACCAGCTTTGCGTGAGCCCTGCCCTGCCTGCGCCTGTGGCCGGTTCGAGTTGAGCAACGTGGGACTGTCGCTAGACCCGCTTTCGCGGCGTGACGTCGCTGTCGCTAGAGGCATCAAAAAAAAAACTTTTAACAGCTTTTTTCTCTGTCTTGCTTTGCTCCTTAGGTCACGGTGAAAAAAGGGGAGAGTTTAAACAGAAAAGAAACGGGAATTAAGAAGGGAATAGGGGGATGACGATGATTGACGAAAAGCAGATAGATAGAGAAGAAAGAAACAATATTTTTGGAGGAAAAAAATACAACAGACTCCTTTGGAAGAGGAACAGCCTACAATCTATTTCTAGAAGGTGTTAACAAGCAAAATGAAAAGCGTCGACTGGAACACGGAAGTGATGGGAAAGAAAATGTACAGAAAACAAACAACAACAACAAAAGGAGATACACAATGAAGAAGAAAAGGCGTTTTCTGCTCGACACTGAGCAAGAGCCGCTAGTAAAACTTAAACAAATACGAGAAACCAGTTATGTGCGAGATCGCTGCAAACGTTAAAGCTCTTAGTCGGGAAAGCAGCCAAATGTGAAGTGTTCTGCCCTCTTGTGTTTGAACACACACAGAAAAAAAAAAGTTGCTAGCAGCGCAGAGTGTGATACACAAATTTGAAACGAGCGGGATGAACACCACAACTGTCAAGAGCACTTTTTCAGGAGGGCAAGAAGATTTGAAAAGCTTTGAGAGGCCAAGGGAAGAAAAAACAAAACGCGGCGACAAAAAGAGACACTTCTCAATACAGGATAGTTTAAATACTAAGATTAAAAAAAAACAGGATTAGTTTTGCGTTTCGCCGTGACTCTTCAAAATAGCGATAAAACCCCAGGCCTGAAATAAATTTTTCCTTGCTTCAAACAAAGGGACTTCAGGTTTCTTTTCTGGAAAACAGATGGTCCTGCTAGTTGTAACCAAACTACCACGTGCAAATGAGTACTGATGCAAAGCAATTTAAGTACGAGATTTTTTTTTTGTGTGAAAGAGGGCAAGGTAAGGCATGCACGGAAATTGATAAGAGTACAAGAAAACATAATGACAGCAAAAGCATGAGCGAGACGTTGAGAGAGAAAAGGTTTGAGAGGGAAAGAGGGTACAAAACAGTTGTCAGCGACATGTCGGAAAAACAGTGTCTTCCACTCTGCGCCACATTACCTGTGCATTCGCAAACGAGCTAAAGTATGACGGAGATCTAGAAGTACAGACTGTGCTTGCACCAAAAATTCCCAAGCATTTTAAATTCCAAAACTATCAGCGGAGAGAAACACCGTTGAATAAAAGTCCCAACGCTCTATACAATCACAATGCTCCGTTTTCATCAATTCTATTTTGTTTCTAAGTTTTCTTTGTAAAAAAAAAAAAAAATCAACAGCCAAATTGGAGGCACATGTGTATTTTGATATGGTAGTTTTTTGTTTGATTTGCCGTTTGCAAGAGGAAAAAGAAAAAACAAGCAACTGAAGAAAAAGAAAAGGCTTAACAACGCATAGAACACTACTGAAAGCAACGACATAAAAATAGCGGTAATAACAAAAGAAAAACATGCAACGGACCACCTTAATTTAAAAAAAACGGGTGAGTCAAGTATGCGCTGGACGCTGCGAACACTTGTGTTGTTCATTTACAACGCTTGTCCTTCAAAGAAATAAAAAAAAAAAAGAGAGGACTGAAAAGCGCACCTTGCTCTACATATATATTCCCATCCCATTTGCTGCAGCTGGCATATGACGAGAGCTGATCAGTGTCGATAGATGACAATAAAAAAAGACATCATTGGAATGTTAAAAATGTTTGATTCCTGCCATGAAAGGTCATTTTTGTAGGAAAGTATAATAATGATTTAAAAAAAAGCAGCTGAAGAAAAAAAATGACCATAGATTACAGTTCGGGGCAGGTTTGTCGTGTTGCAATACAAAAAAGTAATCTGCTCGTCGGGCGACTGAGTTCTCTTTCTCTCCCCCTCTCCAATTAGTTCACGGGAGTGTATAGTTACGATAAGTGAAATGGAGGGAGAGCACGCTGCGATGTTTAAAATTGGTGGGTTTGTTTNCATCAGTAGCATTTAGCATGGTGCACAACAGAAACGTCTTCGTACTATACAATCAAACAAAATATAAATATATCTAATAAAATACAGGCAGATACGCAAACACGCAGAAGTCAACAGAGTAGGAAAGGTTGCGTGAGGTTGCGTGCTGCGAGAAAACCAGCCTTTTGCTTTGCGGAATGCCTCTGTACATATTCTTCTTTATATAGTTGGGAAAAAAGGTTAACAAAGGGAAGACGGAAGACTAAAATATATAAACATTACAAGAAAAACGTTAATTAACAGTTAGTTTAGAAAAAGAAAAACACTAGGCGCGCTACGTTGTCATGTAGCAGTTCCGTTAATTCACCTTTAATGAATTCTGGTGAAACTTCATGCACAGGCAATCTCCGCATAACGCTCAGCAGGTTAAAAATACACTCATAAAAAAGAAAATGAAGTTTTGTTTCTCCACAAGCTGCCATCATTGCAAAGATAAAAAGCATGCCCATAGGAATGAACTTCAGGGTTAGAGAAAGCAAAAAAAGGGTCTTTTTTTGAGAAAAAAAAAAGATGTCTATGCCGGTCGTTCCAACAGTAACCAATTAACTTATGTTACCTACAAAGGAGAGAAAAGTAAATAAAAAAAAAATTGCTTGCTTAACTTCCATCACAGCAAATCAACTACCGATTGATAGAAAAAGAATCATCTTAACCACCGTTTCACAGCACAACGCACAAAAAGTTTCAAGCTTCTGAAACACAACAGAAAAAGGGGCAAAAATAAACAGAAAAATCTTTCAGCTCCAACACAAGAGTAAACCGTAAAGCTACAAGGATGGCGGGGAGTGCGTGAGGGGCGGGCGGCAGCGCTGAAAGTAGTCCGCCTCTGCCTCCTCCTCCTCTTCGTACCAGCCCTCCTCACCCTCTTCCTCCTCATAGTAGTACTCCCCTTCCTCGCCCTCCGCATCTTCGTAGTAGTAGTAATATCCATCCTCGCCGTAGTACCCGTACGCGTCCTCCTCTTCCTCCTCCTCTTCGTAATACTCACCTTCTTCTTCATCGTACACGTCGTTTTCATCGACAGCCGCACCAGCGCTGACGGAGGCGGCGGCGGCAGCGCCAGACATGCCGCGTTGGCCGGCGCCGCGGTACGGCGACTGCCCGGCAGCCTTCGCGTGGCCACGGGGATCGTCGTGGCGTTGCTGCGGACGCTGCTGCTGCTGCTGCTCAGGGGTCGAAGGGTTCACGTAGCGGCGCAGTGCAGGGCTGCGTGATTTGTCGCCTGCGCCGAGTTGACCAGGCGAGGCGGGGTGGTAACGGCGGGTGTAGCGGCCAGGACTGTTTGAACTTTGCTGCTGCTGCTGCTGCTGGATTGGCAGCTGCATCGACACGGCCTCTGCAGGAGCGGATCGGCGGCCGGCACTGCTGGCGCTGCTGCTGATGTTGTTGTTGGTGTTGTTGTTGCTGCGGTAGGCAGAGCTTGTCGTTGTTGTCGTGCTGCGCTGCGTCTCAGAGACTTTTGCCGGGGCCAGCACGTTCAGCTGACCGCGTACGAGCGACGCGGTGACGCCGAGTACATCGCGCACCTGCTGCACCATGCCAAAAGGTCCCCAGCGAGTGGCACCGCTGCTGCTGTTGCTGCCGCCAGTGCCACCTGCCGCACCGACAGACGAGGCGGAGGGGTGGGCGGCGGCCGCCACATTAGCGGCATCGGCGACAACGGCACCAGCGTGTGCTGAAGTGACCAAGCTGTGGCTCGTGTAGGCGGCAGCACCGCGGCGACCCGCCGTGGCCTCTCGTCGTTGGTTTGACTGCTGCGACGAGGCGGCGTGAGAGACGCCAGCGGCGATGACGGCAGCGGTAGCAGCCGCGCTGGTGTGTTCTGCGTCGCACAGGCCATGACCGGTGGCGGTGGCGGCGACGGCTGCCGCCGATCCTGTTGAGGCCGCGCCGTGACGGTGCGGCCCGTGAGCGTGGTGAGCGTAGAAGCCGTGGCCTGCGCCGGCGGGCTGCTTGAAGAACCCAACCGGGGAGTTCGGCTCCATCGGCGGGGGCTGCAGCGGGCTGGGTGGGCTGGCGCCGAGGCGGCTGAGTTGGCGCACCGAGCGCGGGCTGGGCGGCTCGCGGCGCCCGTGCACGACGCTGAAAAGTCGAGTCTGCTGCGGTGGTGGGCACCGCGGCAGCACGCCGTGAATCGGCGACGGCGGCACACCGGCCGCCCGCAGGCTCGCCACCGGCGCACTCACGCTGCCGGGCAGGCTGATGCCGCTCAGGGTGCTGCGCGGTGCCTCGAGCAGGCTGCGCGGCATGACAAGCGAGCTGGCAGGGCTGCGCACCGAGGGGCTGTGAAGGTCGTAGAGCGGGATAGCAGCGGATGACGTGGCGGTGGGATTGTTAGCCGCAGGAGCCGCAGCATCCCCGGTTCCGGTGAGTCGCCGTGCCGGAGCGCCGTCCTTCGCGATGAACACCGTGTTGCTCGCGACCCGCACGTGGGTGAAGGTGCGCGAGACAGGGGCGGAGAGAGGGGACGTGACGGCGGTGGAGTCGGTAACCGGGCCGCCTTCCGCGGAAAAGCCCACCGTGCGACTCTTCTCCGCCGTCTCCGTTAAGTTGGCGCTGCAGAGGGACGTGGAGGCGGGAGAAAAGCGATTGGGCTTCGCACACCCGCTTTCCGCCGCCGCCGCCGTTGCAGCAGCACTCGTAATGGGGGAAGCCGCACTGGTGGTGGTGCTGCTGCTGCTCTCGGCGCTCTGCACAAAGTACGACTGCAGCGGCGTCATCAAGTCGCGGCGCACGGCCAGCGTCTCCATCCAAGTTAGCCACTCCTCCACCTCGGCCTCCTTCAGCAGGAGATCAAAGTCGATGAGGTACAAAAAGTCCAGCTCCAGCTTCGTCATCTCCCCCAGCGGGATGCCGGCGGAGCGGGCAAAGTGGGCGTTAAGGCGGGTAGAGCTGTGCTCGTCGTACACCTTGGCCGCCACGAGAATCGCCGTCGTCGTCAGGCGGTACCAATTGGCCCGGGTGATGCTCAAAAACTCAGAGGCGCACTGCACGGTGACGCGAGCCAGGTAGGCGAGGGCCGCGATGAAGACCATCGGGGCCATCTTCCCGTGGTGGCGGCCCAGCGCAGCGAGCAGCGCCGGCACCGTCTCCTCCGCTCCCGCCGCCTCGCGCTCCAACTCGGCCTGTCGGGCCTGGCCGGCCGCGCTGAAGAAGAAGCTGCGGGGCTGCAGCGCCGGCGGGGGAGGGAGCGTCATGCCGCGACTTGAGCCCACATTGGTGGTGCTGTTGTTGTTGCCCGTGTTCATCGCACTGCTGCTGCTGCTTAACTCGCGTGTGTGCAGCCCGTGCGTGTTGTGCGACGCGTTGGGGAAGCAGGGCGGGTAGGCTGCCGGCGCGCTGAACTGCGGGGCGTGCCCGGTCACTGGGGAGATGCCGCTGCTGCGCGGCGAGTCGAAGGAGAGGGTGCTGGTGGCGAGGTCGTAGTTGCTGTCGCCGCGGAGGAAGCGGCGTTGACCGTCGCGCCACGCCGCTGGCGCGTTCGCAACGCGCCGCTCACACTCACTCACCAGCTCCTCCAAGGCAACCTCGTAAAACGTGGCGAAGCGCTCCATCGAGAAGGCGTCGCTGGCCAGCTGCAACGGCGAGGAAGAGGAAGTGGCCGTCACGGGAACTGTCGAGTGCATCTCCGCCACTGCTGCTGCTGCTGCTGCTGATGAAGTTGTGGATGACTTCGCCTCTGCCGCGGCGTTGTTGAGATGAGCGTGGTGAGCGGGTCCTGTGGCACGCCGGTTCACCGACGTCACCGACACGCAACTGCCAGCCAGCGAGTGCGGCAGGCTGTACAGTTGTCGGACCCCCATAGGGTCATCTCCCCCGATAACGCGGGTCTGCGTCGTTCCCACCGCACTGTTGTTGTTGCTCGTAGTGGTAGTGATCGTCGTTGTGGTGGTGGTGGTACTGGTGTTGTGCGGGTGGGCAGCTGTGTTACTGTTAGCAGGGGCGTTTGACGCGCTCTTCACAATGGCGTGCATCGCCTGCGCCGTGAATGACGCCGGTTTTGCCGTCCCTTTCGCTCTCGACTCTTCGCCCGCCACGGTCAGCTTGTCCGGTCGTGGGATTGCCGTCGCGTGAGCGGTGCTCGTGGCGGCCGCTGCCGTTGCTGCCGCTGCTGCAGTAGTAGTGGTAGGCTGGAAGGACTGCAGACTCCACTCCGTGGGCTTTGCCGCGGCAGCCAGCGATGGGCCGAGGAGAAACGTGTCGGCGCAACTCGACGGCGGGGACACCGCCTCTCCGCATCCGTTGCCTACCGCCGTAAAGTCGTCCAGTACTCCACTCCATTCATCGTCATCGCAGGCGTCATCGCAGCACCGATCCTCCGCGCTCAACTTCGCGTTGTCATCCTTTTTGTTGTGGCTATTTTCTGTGTCGTGTGATTCTCGCAGACGCTGGATGTTCCGCTCCACAGTTGTGATTCTCTCCTCCTCTGGCGGTGACGCACCGAATTCGACTTTTGAGTCTGGCATGTGAGGAAAGCGACGCGGCGAAGCGGAACTCGGGGACCCAATCATGGCCGCCGCCGCAACCCTTCCTGCTTCGCGAGAGGCAGGCGAGTCGTGCAGGGTGTTCTCCATTTGGCCAGTGATGCTTTTCGGCAGAATAGATTTTTTTTGAACGTACATAAACCTTTCACGATAAAAAAAAAGAAACAAAAAGTTCAGTTTTGTTCCTTTTTTTACGCTTTTGTACCTTTTCTATTTTAAACTGTTTTCTGCGGATGCTCACGTCAATGGAATTGTTACTCACAAAGGCTGGCACGCACAAACGCAAAGAAAAACACAAAAGGACTGAAAAGCCAAACAGTGAGACTAAGAAAAAACGACGTTGGCTGCGAAAAAAAAAAACTGCACCAATACAAACTTTGAGCTGAGCAAGAAAAGGAAAAAAAGAAAGCCAGTTAAGAAAAAACCGATACAGAGATAGACGCAACTTTAGGCTCAATTTTTCTTCTTTAGTTGAATCGTGTTGATCGAAGTGACACGATGTGAGAAGCGCGGGAAAAAAAAACAGAGAGACAGAGAAACGACACACGCAAATAGAAAGAAAAAAATAAGTTGCTACCCACGCGGAAATTTTACGACATAAATATAATTGAGTTTGAATGTGTACTGAGTATCGTGCAAGGAAAAAAAAAGAACGAAATCGGAACAGAGAAATAAGAGACAAATAAAAAGTTTTTTCGTGACTTCGCGAAACTAGAGTAGTTTTCGAGTTGATCAAAGGGGCAACCACCTTCGATATTTGGGAGTACGGAGTAAATCAGAGAGGAAAAACAATTGAAACAAGGGAACGAGAAGCAATAAAAGGAAAAAAAGGATGAAGAGCACAAGAAGGTGGAAAAAAAAGAATTGGAGCCCTTTATATATTAGGTCACAGAAATGAGTGAGAATTGGTCGCAGAAGAAAAGAGAACCAAACCGACTTGCCCCGACGGCCTAGTCAACTTTGCCCTCGATTCTGTCCTGTATGTTGAATCAACAGGTACAAAAAGAAAAAGAAGAGGTCAAAGTAAAAATCACTCAACAGCGGATGGAGAGTGGAAACAAAAGAGCTAGCAAAGAGCGCAAGGAAATGGCAAGCCGCGCGAGACAACAACGAAAGGAGAAGAAAATTGTAGTGCTGGGCAACGGAAAAGAGAAAAAGGGAAGCTGAAATAACGTTATTCGTAAAATTTTTAAGGGAAAGAAGCGGGCAATTTACAACGTGTGTATAGAACAGAGTTTTTTTGGAGGTCAACAGTCACGTGTTTTAAAA
>MDUD01002045.1:0-14091 GCA_002216565.1 Crithidia mellificae | reverse complement strand
CCTCAGCTTCGACATACATTCAGCTTCTCACTTAGTAAAAAGGCTGAAGTAGATCCGGCTCCTTCACGAATCGCTTTGGCTGCGTTTAGCGCGTCTCAAAAGTTCCGTTAATTTAAAAATAAAAAAAGAAAAGAGAAAAAAAGCTTTGGCGCTTGTAGCGCACAAACATTTGTTAAGAGGAGGGTTAGTTCTTTTTGAGCTGGGTCTGTTGATGACCTTCACGGAGTCTCCTACTGTCTGAACTTGACGCGGCCTTTACCTTTCCTGTTCATCTCACAACATCAACTCTTGCATTCGCAGGGGAGTCTTGCAGAGGAATAAGTGAATGATGTGTCTATTCACGTGCAGAAACCCCGGCATGCGAATAAGTTGAGAAAGATGCAATTTTGAAACGAGATTTTAAGAAAAAAGGTAAGAAGCGGGCTAGTGGGACTGATTCAAAATTCTTTTCCGTGTGTGTGTGTGTATATGCCTCTGAGTTCAAAACAAGCGAGATGGCGAAAAGGTGCGTCAGCAAGTGCGACGACGGCTCTCTGCTGTTGTGCGTAGAGAAGTGACCTAGAGCAGCGGCAGTGAGGACGAAAAGGTGAGATGGAAGAAGGGAGAGATGCGTATACCCGCGTCCGCCCCCGCTTCGCAACCTGACGTCCACGACGGACCATTTAAGAGATCAAATTTTGCAATTGACGGAAAGACGGAGCAGGGCGTCAACGCGGCTGTGACGGTCTAATGGAAGAGAGATTAGACGATGCCGAGGGCCAGCATGGCATCCGCCACCTTCACGAAGCCGGCGATGTTGGCGCCATTGACGTAGTTGACCTTGCCGTCGTGCTCGCCGTACTCAACGCACGATTCGTGGATGCTGGTCATGATGTCGCGCAGGCGGGTGTCCACCTCCTCGCCCGTCCACGCCAGGCGGGCCGCGTTCTGCGACATCTCCAGGCCCGAGATGGCCACGCCACCAGCGTTGGAGGCCTTGCCAGGCGCGAAGTTCACGCCGGCCTGCTGCAGGATGTGGGTGGCCTCCTCGGTCGTCGGCATGTTGGCGCCCTCAGCGACCAGCTTCACGCCGTTCGCCACCAGCGCCTTCGCGTCCTCCTCCTCGATCTCGTTCTGCGTGGCGCACGGCAGGGCAATGTCCGCCTTCACGCCCCACGGCCGCTTGCCTGCCACGTACTCGCAGCCGACCTCCTTCGCGTAGTCGGCCAGCGTCCCGCGGCGGGCGTTCTTGACGTCCATCAGCACCTCCAACTTCTTCTCGTCGAAGCCGTCCTTATCGTAGATGTAGCCGGTGGAGTCGGAGGCCGTCACGACCTTGGCGCCGAGTTGCATGCACTTCTCGATCGCGTACTGGGCGACGTTGCCGGCACCAGAGACGATGACGATCTTGTCCTGGAAGGAGTCGTTCTGACGCTCCAGCATGCACTGCACAAAGTACACCAGACCGTAGCCGGTGGCCTCGGGGCGGATCTCGCTGCCCTGGTAGGCCAGACCCTTGCCGGTGAAGGTGCACTCGTTCGTGTTCGTCAGCTTCCAGTACATGCCGTTCATGAAGCCCACCTCGCGGCCGCCCACGCCGATATCGCCAGCCGGCACGTCGGTGTCGGCGCCGATGTGGCGGTACAGCTCTGCGACGAGGGACTGGCAGAAGCGCATCACCTCACGGTCGCTCTTGCCCTTCGGGTCGAAGTCGGACCCGCCCTTGCCGCCGCCCATCGGCAGCGTCGTCAGCGAGTTCTTGAAGGTCTGCTCGAAGCCGAGGAACTTCAGGATGGACAGGTTCACGGAGGGGTGGAAGCGCATGCCGCCCTTGTAGGGGCCGATGGCGGAGTTGAACTGCACACGGTAGCCGCGGTTGACGTGCACCATGCCCTTGTCATCTACCCACGGCACGCGGAACATGATCATGCGCTCCGGCTCCACCAGCCGCTCAAGCAGCGCGTCACGCGCGTACTTCGGGTTCTTCTCGAGGAAGGGCCACAGCGACGACATCACCTCGCGGACAGCCTGCACGAACTCCGGCTGATGCGGGTCGCGTGCGAGGACGACCTTCTTGATGAAGTCGTCCGCCGACTTGTAGCGAAGACCAGAAGCAGACATGGCTACGTCAGGGAATGCGTGAGCAAGAAGTGGAAGAAAAGAAGATGTGGTTGTGTGGGTGTGTATAAGGGGAAAAAATCTGATGATAAGAGGGTCAACGGGCAATAGATGTTTATCTTAAATTGGTAGGTTTTTGAGAGTGTTATTGTGTCAGAGCTGAACGGGTCAACGAGACAGATTGAAAAGGAGAAGTTTAGAGTTTAGAAGATACTTGGTTAAAGTAAAGATTTATGTAAGACTACAACACGTGTTTAAGATGTTTAAGAGAGATTCAATGTTAGTCATGGAAAGGGCAACGCCACAAGTGGAGAGAAAGAAGGGCAGATAGTAGAAATACGCAGTACATCACGACAAAAGAGATGCGAGGTTCAAAAGAAAGAACCTCTCTGCAGAAATAGGATATGCTGTAGAGCGATCAGAAAACTGCATTACAAACGGAAAAGGTAGCAAGACACATAGGTCATTCTTTACATAGTACATTACTTTCCGACGCTCAACTTATTCTTTTTTTCTTCTCATTCAAGCGCTAATGGATTAAAGCAATAGTTGAGAGCAAACAGAAAGAATTCAGACTTTACTCAAAGAAAAAGCAGTCAGTAAGTCAGTGATTCAACTCGAATCACGCAGAAGAAGACAACAAGAAAGATGTCACTTCTGCAACTCCTCTTCCACCACGTATAAAGCGGATGTGGTGCAGCGTCGCACGCGGCCGTAGCGCTGTGGGGTGAAGCGGCGCGCACGGAAAAAGAAAATGAAAACGGCGGTGCCAACGACAATGAGGCCGAGAGCTAAGGAGGCAAAGATGATGAGCACGTTGCCCTCACTACGGCGAATAAGGCCGATGTAGGTCACGTTGTCACCGCTGCTGCTGCTGCTGCTGCCGCTGGAGCTGCTCTGCGAGTCTAACAGCGTCGCCGCGGACACCGCTCCTAATGTGCTCATTTGTGCAGCTACGTTGCACGCAACGATATAAGTTTTAAAAAAAAGAAGGAAATGATCTATGTGAGCATTAAGGATAGTCCACCCAATGAAAAAGGGACGAGGAGTTCAGTGATTGTCTAGTCTATAAACACGGCGCAATTGAAAGGAAATGAAGCCTTTTGTTCTTTGCTTCCTTTGTGCTTCAGGTGTGAGTGCGTTTTTTATCTTTATGTATATGTCGGGGGTGTATGACGCTTACGTCAAAACAGTCCGCATGAACAAGAATCAATGGTGGCAACACAAAGAAAGGAGAGAGGGAGAGTTAACAGAAAAGTCAGGTGTGTGCAGTATATACACAAGGAACCAGCTAGTCAGAAAGCCTATAGTAATAACGGTGATCAAACGACGTGACACTTTAGGAGAAGGCTCCGTTCGGCAGCACTGTTGTGCGGCCTTAAAACCCAAAAAAAAAGCCAGTGATTGCGCACGCTGTCTTTCCTTATGAAAAAAAAAGCTGCAATACTAATTCTGTTGTCGTAATTAAACTCTTTTTCCCTTTAATTTTTTTTTTACCGCCGTCGACGCATTTACTTTCCAGTACGTCAAGCGTATGCATGAAGAAGAACAACTATCACTAGTTTACATCAGAAAAGGAAAAAATAATTAAGGAACGAGGGATGCAGAATTGACGGCAGAAAGGCACAAAAAACAGCATTGAAGTCAATTCCGTATCTCACTCCTGCGGCACCGCTGCAGAGGCGACGCACTGGCGCACATACCGATGATTGGCTTCATCCGACGCGGTCAGCCCACGCATGCAAATGGCGTCCATGTTGGATGGAGACACCAACACCTCCATCACGTCCCCACCCTTTCCGGGCTGCAACACTCGCAATACACAACCTTCCTCTTCCGGTAGCGGGCACACGCAGATCACACGTGCTGACGAGGACGACGGAGTTGTTGACACGGACTGCAGAGGCGCAGAGGGCGGAGAGGACGCGGGAGCGGTGCTCGCAGGTGAACCACCAGCCGCAGCAGCGGAGTTGCCTTGAATTTCAGCTGGTGTGCATGGCACGTCAAGGCGGTAGAAGCCGTGAAGGAGAATGACGTCGCCAGGGTCCAGGAAAGCGGCGGCCATCCCCCACAGGCCATAGAAGTTGACGCGCACCACATCAGCCCCTACACCAGCGGCGCTGCCGCGGGCGGCGGTGGTTGAGGGGGAGATGCTGGCTACGGCGGTGAACACTTTCTCGTCACTGAACTCGCACGTGCGCAGTGGGACGGTGGCACGCACGACGCAGCGCAACGTCCAGTCAGGGTACGCCGTGTTGCACGACGTCTGCTCCAACAGCGCATCCGTGACGTATCCGTCCATGCTACAAAGGAAAAAAAAGCGCAATTTTTAATGCACAGAGAAATGCAAAATAAAAAAAATGAGACACAGATTAAGTGATGCAGAAGCCTTGAGAAAAATTTGATGCAGGCAATGCAAATTACGGGCAGAAGAAGATGTAAAGAAAAGAAGTATGTTGCAGACGAAAGTTCAAAAGTGCTACACTGAAATTCTCAAGCACAAGCTAGTCAAAGTAAATGCACGTCATGGATGTCTGTGAACCTTCCTCACCGATATACATTAAATGGAAGCAGACAAACAGGATGCTGCGAGCGCAACACTAGCTTGTGAGGTCGGAAATTTGCCAATGCCAAATAAAACATTTGCGCCTGATAGCGATGCTCACTTTTTACGCACACTGCTTTCATTGAAAATACAAGCTTTCTTGTTGTTGTTGTTTGTTAACCATACCACCACGCGAATAGTAAAGGGTGGACATTCAAGATCAGATATCGAGACGTTAAGGAAGAGTAGTAAGTAATCACTATTTCAAACCAAAAAAGATGAAAACAACCAGTAGAAGAAAGTAAGAAACATTTGCGCTACAGAAAAGCTCATCGAAGAATTCAAATGCTTTCTCCCACATTTGTTTTTTTTCTCCTTAATCGTCATCAACAAAGAGAATGACAAAAAACAACGCGACCGGATGGAAAAGACAAAGAAACAAATTTAGATACTTTTGTCGGAATAAGCAAGGCCAAAAACTGCGGTATGCGTGCTGTCGCCATCTCTTGAACAACAGAAAAGACGCGTGAAAACTCGATTGTAACAGAAAAAAAGGAAAATTAAAAACAAGAGAGAAGGGAAAAAGTCTTTGTTGTTTGTGATGTACACCAGTCATACGTGCCAAAGCAATACATGGCAGTACACGCGTCGTATGTGCAAATTCAGACTCACGCGCGGTCTGCAATCCAAAAGTAATCTCAGAAAGAGCCCCGACCAGCACCTCAGTGCGCAGCGTGATCGCTGGGCAGAATGTAGTTCGTCAGCGGCACCATCCACGACACGAGGCACAGTGTGAAAGCAAGCGTCACCATCGTACCGCAGAAGAGAAAGTCCTTGGCACGCAGGTACGGTTTACCCTTCGAGTCCTCCGCGAGGAGAGAGTTGACGTTGGGGAAGGAGCTGATCGGGAAGGCCATGGCGCCAGAGCACATGAGGGCCGCCAGCATCACCATCGACTGCGGGGTCACGGTCAGGATGCCGTGCGACTCCGGCATGAGGAAGCCGATCTTCACGATGATGGGTAGCAAAATCATAGCGGCGACGGTGTGCGACACGAACGTCGTGATGACGCCAACGGCGAGCAGCACCACCACCAGCGTCAGGTACGGCGGCGAGTTCGCCAGCGTCGTCTTCATGCCCATCGCCATGATGTCCAGCATGCGGGAGTCGCGCGCACACAGGCCCAGCATGTTACCACCCGCCAGCAAGAAGAGCAGGTGCCAGGAGAGGGTGTTGAAGTCCTCCTTCGACAGGATGCCGACACCAAAAAAGACGACAATGGGGATCAGCGCGACAATGCCGGTGTCGCCAAAGAAGAGGTTCGCCGGCAGCACCCAGAGCGTGATGGTCACCGCCGAGACGAGCAGCACCACCACCCGCGTCGCCGACGACACCTGGCCCTCCATCGCGGTGTTCACGACCTGCAGGGGGATGTACTGCACATCCTTAAACGGCTTCCACACCACCAGCACAATCAGCCACGCCGCCAGCACACTGAAGAGCACCACCGGCAGCGCCACGCCCACCCACTGCGCGAAGGAGACGTTGTAGAAGCCGAGAGCGGTGATGGCGACGGCGTTCTGCGGCGACGCGATGGGCGACAGCATGCCACCAATGTTACACGCAAAGGCCAGCCCGAGCAGGATGCCGTGCGGGGCGTTGGTGCCTTCGGGGAACTCCCACAGCGTGCGCTGCACCACACCGAGCACCAGCAGCGGCGCGGCCACGTTGGACACGAAGGCGCAGAGGAAGCAACTCGCCATCATGACACCGAGGAGGTAGAGGGCGGGCCGGTGCGCCGTCCAGCGGTGCAGCGCGCTCGCCGCGTACATCTCCAGGTTCGTGCGCGAGCACGCCTTGGCGATGGTCAGCCCACCCATCACGAGAATCTGCACGTGATTGAACAGCTTCCCCAGGATAATCTGCGAGGCAACGGTGGCCGTGGCGCTCTGGTGGGTCTCAGGGTCCATGACGATGCCCAGCGGGACGGCAAAGAGTGGAATGAGCATCGCTGTGCAAAAAAACGGGATGGCCTCGGTGATCCAGAGGGTGATGATGAGCACGAAGAGCGCCAGACAGTTGTGCGCCGCCGGCGTGTCCGTCAGCAGTGGCAGCCGCATCGTGACCATGAAGAGAATGGCGCCGAGGAAGAGGTAGCGCCACTTCGCGTGCCACTCCTGTGACATGGCCACGTTTGCGTACTGGTCCAGCGGCACCTTGAACTTGCGCTCGAAGTCCATGCTCACGTTCGACATTAAATTGTGCAGACGCGGCATGAGCGTCGTCAGCCGCGACCGCGCAATTTCGGCCTCAATAGCGGCGGTGAAGTCGCCATCAAGCCGGCGGTACTTCTTCAGCTTCTTCGCGGACTTGCGGATGGCCTCGATGTTCAGCTCGGCGAAGTGCTGCAGCTGATGCGCGTTGGAGTGCCACTCGAGGAAGAGCGCGCGCGGCGTGTTGCTCTTGACCGTCTTCACCTGCGAGTCACCAATGACAAGGTAGAAGAGCCGCTTCAAGAAATTCACAAGGCCGCTGTTGGACTCCTGCGGCGCGTCGGGGTCCTCGTCGGGGTTGGACGGATCGACGATGGAGCTTGCCGTCGTGCTCACCAGTCCGGTCTCCTCGTTCGGCGCCTCGTCGTTCGCCGTCATACTCTTCTTCATGCGACGGTGGAACTTGCGCTCACGCTGCGTCGGCACCACCGGCAGGTCCGGGTTGAGGTCCATCAGCCGGTCGTGCTCTTCTTGCAGGTCGCCCATGAGCTGCTGGAAGAGCCCCTCAGCCTTGCCCAGCTCCTCCGTGATGATGTTGAAGAGCTCATTACTGAACTCGCTGCCGCGCAGCTCGGAGTTGTGAATGAACTGCTTCAGACGCTTGTAGTTGACGTAGTAGTTCTCCCACTCCGGCACAATTTCGTCCTGCAGACGCTTTCCGAACTTCATGGCTGCGTACTAGAAAAAGAACACGATAATCAATATACAGAAAAAAAAAGTAAGGTAAGAGAGAGAAGCCACTACCTGGAAAACTAATAAAACCCAAGATGTGTCACACAAACACCAAAGACGGGAAAAGAGCTTCGACAACAACAACAAAATTGAATTCAGCACTTGAAGAATGTGGTACCCAGCAGTGCAGCGTTTGCTGGGACGAATGTATGGCTAGTAAGTTTGTCCACGTAAAGAGAACCGCAGCACTCTTGTAGTGACCTACCGAGTGGAAAATGAAAGAAAATGATAAAGAAAATAAGAACAGAGACGAAGGGCAATAGAGCGTGAATATAAGCAACAGCAATTTAACCAAATTGCACATGTGCAGAGAATACGCTGTGCTTTCATTTCAACGCGTATTTTTTTTTAACAGGCGTCTTGGGAGCAAAGCGTCAGAAGCATCAAAAAGACTCGCTATTGTCTTGTTCTTCTATGCAGACCAGCGAAGTTGAAGTGAAAATTGACTTCTTTTATTTGTTTTGTTTTGCCGCTTATAGGCATCTAATTAAGTTGAAACCAAAAACAAAAATTGTACAGAATGTAGATATAAGAAAAGCCGGAGGAGACACATTGCCAGACCAAAGAAATGTTGCCTGCTGAGTCTGTAGCCAGCGCAAGAGAAAAAAAATGGGGATATTTAGCGTCAATACCGCAGGAAACAAACTACCACACGACACGGTCACCTAGCAGACCATTGTGCGTGTCCTGCTCCACTGGCTTCTGAGCCTCAGCGTTGCGGCGTGCCACGGAGAGGTAGATGACGTGCTTCTTTAGCAACATCTCCAGCCACTGCAGCCACTGCCGTCGCGCCGCAAAGCTGCCCGTCTCGCACTCCAGCGTGACGGTGTCCTGCGCACCGGCCAGCTCTGTGCCGCACAGGAACGACTGCTGCACGGCACCGAGGGCGTAAAGTTGATTCGCCGTCGACGTTCGCTCTGCTCGCGAGGCGGCGAGCTGCGCCGTTGCGGGTGTGCCGGGGCAGCCGAACTCGAGGAAGAAGGCGGTGCCCGTCTGATCGTCGTCCGCGTACACCTGCAGGCCCTCGAGGGGGATGCGCTGCGACTCGTACTTGCCGGACCAGCGCTTACGACGCAAGACGAGGTAGGCGCGCGTGACGGGCATGCCGGCATCGTCGGCCTCCTCCTCCGTCTCGACGTGCACCTCGCGCGTGTGCAGGGTGCCATCCGTGCTGCGGATGCGCAGCGCACCGCTGAACGGGACGAGGAGCGGGTCGGCGTCTGTGCGGCTGCCGTTGTTGTTTGTGTTGTTCCCGTTGTGGTTGTTTCCGTCCGTTTTGGTGCGCGCGGACAGGAAGAAGTCGATGTAGTTCTCTACCGCCTCCTCCGACGGCTTCTCCAAGTGAAATGTGTCCGTGCTTGCGACGGTGTTTGTCGCCGCTCCTCCCGCGACAAAAGAGCGATTGCCGGACTCATCGGCGATGTAGACGGTGTCGCGATTGGTGCGGATGGAGTTGAGCAGCAGCCCCATGTACGCCTCCCCGCAGAAGCTAAGCCATTCATTGCGCTCCACCGTGGAGACGAAGCGCAGCCCAATGCGGGTGTACGGCCGCGTGGTAGTGCCGCCGCCAGCCCCGCCGTGCGAGGTGGACGACGAGTGGTGGTGGTGGTGGTGGCGGTGGCGCGGATGGGTAAAGCGATCCTCATCGCCGCGGGCAGCGTGGAAGACCAGATTCAGTCCGATGTCGCCGTACGCGCTGAACAGAGTCGAGATCAGCTCATCCTTTTTTGACGCAGCGCCGCTGACGTGATGTTGGTGATGCTGCGGCTGCTGATGCGGCGACCCTGTCGCACCTGACCGCCGGCTGTCTGCAGCGGCCGCCCCACTACTCGCTGCTGGTGAGCTGTTGCTCAGGTTATTGTTGTTGTTGGTGCTACTGACGTTGAAGTTTTGGTTGCTCTCTTCGGTTGGGTGGAAGCTGGAGGGCAGCTGCGAGAACACCACGGTGTCTTTCTCGATGACAGAGTCCCGGGCCACGTCCACCAAGGTGGAGAGCGAGGCGGAAAAGACGACGCGGGCGCGAGCGCCCTTGTTGTTGTTGGAAATCTGCCGCACCTCAAAAAGCATGTCACTCTCCGTCTCCACCACGCAGATGAGGCACTCCTGAAAGGAGGGGTTAATGCGGGTGGTGAGGTAGGAAGCAAGGCCTTTGACAGATTTAATGAACGAGAAGCGGCCGCGGTGGTCTTTGCCAGAGCGGCGGAGCGGCAGCCCGTAGCAGTCGAAGGACTTGCCCAGTAGAGGGTCTAAGCGCACGGCGGCGTGAGCCTCGAGGCGAGTGAGAGAGGTGGTCCCATTGCCGCTGCCGTTGCCGGCGCTGGCGTCGATGTCGTTGCCGGCTCGCGACGCATGCCCCGACACGTCACGGTGACTTTTAGAAGAGGTGAGCGGCATCGCAGACAGCTCTAGCATGTTGGACGGAAGGGAAATAGAAAAGAAAAAAAGGTGGGTAAAGGGAGAGAGCTAGGAGTGAAAGAGTCATTTAAATGTAATTCCAGATAAGTTTTAGAAGAGCCGTAGTGTTAAAGCTCTGCTCGCCAGTGTTTCTTGCTTAAACAGTTGCTGTTGTTGCTCTTGCACATACTGAGCACGCCGTCAAAAGTCCTGCTTCAACTTTTCTAACACTCAGCAATAACTCTTTTCTAGAAAATAATAAAGAGTTTGCAAAAACAAAACTTCCTTTCTTCCTTCTTTTTGGTCTTGTTCTAAATTGTTTTTGCTAGAGGTATTTTTGACTTTACATAAATAGGGGAACTAGGCTGAATCGCCTCAGATGACGTGCCTGCATGGTTTCTAAGAAAAAGAGCTCGCTTGCGTAGAGAAGAAAAGGGGGAAATCAATGAAGCAAACAAGAGGCGAAACGGAGAAGTGACAGCGTTGATAATAAAAATAGAGGTGACGAAGAAGACACAAGTGAATATGAACCAGCATTCGTTTAAGCCTTGCAGAACTCAAGAACAAACAACAAATAAAAAAAATGGAAGGTGAGGTTAAAAGACCGAAGGCGCGCGCAAGAGACAAAAAAAAGAAAAAAAACTAGCATCGAAAGTAATAGGTAAAAAATATCAGCATCACTTTTTGATTTAATTAATTAATGCGGTAAATAACAACACACTACAGCACAATGAAGACAAAAAAGGTGAAAGAATTCGAGGGTAAAACAGCAAAGTGAAGACAACACCTGAATTAAAAGGGACATGACAATGCGAATTACGTGATGCTGTTGCGCACTCTTCTCAGATGCATTGAGACCGTTGCGAAATAGCTTCCATAGAATAAGAAAAGAGAGAAAAATATATATATTAAAGAGACGAAAAAGAAATGCGTACAAGACGCTTCAGAGTAAAATGAACAACCACCGACGCCTAAACACCGACATACACAAAAGAGAAAGTAGTTGGGATGATGGTTATCTGCACGTGCGTTAGAGAAAAGCTGCTCCAAATGCTTCCTCTGCATGCCTTAAAGCGCCGCCAAAAAGTCCAAACTTGCGAAAGAAGAATCAGGCGTACAAACGACACGAACGGAGTGCAAAAGCTGGTGAGCCTGCTACTCTTCAAAGCATGCTCAACGCCCAACGCTACAACAACTCGCACAAAACGGCAATTAACTCCAGAACTCTGTAGCAACGCTACAAAGCTGCAGAGCCGCCCCTCCCTTTTTTCATTTATCTCTTGTAGAAGTCAGCCGACACAAAGACACAAGCTCTTCAGCACCTGTCAAGATGCACTCAACTTCCTTTTGCGGGGAGAGAACCAAAACTGAACCCTTTTTGTTTGGCC
The DNA here is from genome assembly GCA_002216565.1 of Crithidia mellificae. NCBI lineage: Eukaryota > Euglenozoa > Kinetoplastea > Trypanosomatida > Trypanosomatidae > Crithidia > Crithidia mellificae. Next base: position 2,662 of record MDUD01002045.1, on the reverse strand, counting down.
AAAGAATAGAACAGACTTTCAGAAACGTCAAATTGCAAAGAAATAAAACGAAAAGTACATAAAAAGTAACACCGCAAGAAACAGTGTGTCTGAACACCGAGAGCACGGCAACTCTCAACGCGCAACTTCCTCTATGCTGAAAGAAAGAAGCAGATCAGAACAAAAAGAAACCAAAACAAAACAGAGAGGGAAACGTAATGTGTCCACACTCGAAAGCCCATGCGTAAAAACGAACCAATAGGATGTGAAGAATCTGGCTTTTGTTGCAACGAATAGAGGGCGGCCACATGTAACAATTAGAAAGTAATAATAATAAAATCAGCTTAACAAAGAAGACACCGCCTCTACAAAAGCTAGAGAACTAAATATTCAAAAAAAGAAGGAAAAAGAAAAAAAGGGGGTAGAAAGAAATAGTAGCAGGTCCAAAAGCGTCGCTCGAAGGAGAGGAAGGGGGAGAGGGTGAGGAAAAAAGAAAGCCGTTTCATCTGCGCGAACAGGTGTGTGAATTGCGTCTGCTTCTCCAACTGTTTAAGTGTCTGTGCTGCTCGTCCCCCACGTCTTACGTCTCGATGACAGACGAGGCGTGCGAGGAGTTGTACGGGTTGTGCCGCCACACCAGACCTGACGTGGTGGAGCTAAACGAGCGCGCCATCACCGGGGAGCGGCCCATCAGCGGACCGCTGCTGTCCGGCACGGGACTGGGTGCGGTGGCGGCGAGAGCTAAGGGGTCAAAGCGGATCGGCGGTGTCACGCCGAGGTTCGCGCTCACGCTCATCGGCACCGTAAACGACGACGCCGGCTGCCCGCGCGGGTGCACGGCCGAGGACGGAATGTGGTTCGTCGCGGTGTCCATCATCGTCATCACCTCATCCGGCGCCGGGTCGGACCCAATCACTGAGATGATCGGCGCCACGTAGGGTTTGTCCTCGGCAGCCAGGCTGACTTGCGGCTCCGTGCGGGGCACGAGCTGCCGGCACAGATGCACAAAGTTGCACTCGCCCTCGAAGCGGCAGCACGGCGCCCCCGCTAAGCCGCTGTGTAGGCGGCACAGCGACGACGTCGGCACGACCACCTCCGTCGGCGCCACCATCCCCACCGCGTTCGCCTGCGCCGCGATGAGGGTGCGCAGCCCGTTCGTCACCACCGTCTCCTCCAGCCGCGCCCGCAGCACGGCGTCGCCGTCGTCGTTCTTAATGAGCAGCGTCAGTGACGGGTCCAGGCCGGAGGCGTCGCTGCGGGCTCCGTGGAAGGCGCAGCACGTCGGCTCCTCCAGCGCGGCCAGCCGCAGCGCCGTGACGACGTCGACGTTGGCGTGCGCCTGGAAGCAGTTCGAGCCCTGCCGGCACCGACCTTCTAAGAAGACGCGGCAGAGGGACGGGACGCCTTTGCGGTGCATCGCACGGGTGTCGAGCATGGCCTCGGTGGGGATGAAGAGGCGCTTGCTGAACGGGTCGATCACGGCGAAGGTGCCGGCAGGGATGCCGTCGGTGCTTAGGACGTTCTGCACTGGCCGGCCCTCTGGCGCACGCCGTCTGCGGTTCTTGTTGCGGTGCATCTTGCTGATAAAACCGTTTGTATCACAATGATTAAAGATTGATTTATGTGTTGTTGAAAGTGTTAATCTGCTTGTAAATATTCTCCGGCTTCAAGTCAGCAGCAAATCTTCAAGAACTCTGCTGCAGCACAACGCGATGCGCACTTGCTTTGCTGAAGCAGGCTTAAAGATGCCAACAACAACGTAATTGAGGGAGAACGGAATAACAGAAATGAAGCGTCAGGGTGCTATGTTGACAGGGAGGGCAACACGCAGCTTACAAGGTTGTGCGTCAGACAGGAGTCTTTGCACGAGAAAATTGCGCTAAAAAGGGGAAAAGAACAAGCTGTTTAGAAATTTTATTTTTGTCTGCCGGCGCGCGTCAGGAAAAAAAAAGAAGAAAGTGTGAAACGACAAGAATGTGAGGTTTTTTTTCAAACAAAATTTAGTACGCCAACAGATAAAAATATATATCACTTTGGTTTTGATGACTTTTTTAGAAAAAAGAGAATAGTAAGTAACGTGTCTTTTCCTTCCCGTGCACCGAGGTGACACCGAATTAACAACAGGAACGAAAAGAAACGAGGAAGAAGAAAGGACTAATAAAAAGAGTCTGTGCTGTTGTGTTGCTAATAACTTTTTTAGTCGATGTTGTTTGAGTTCTCTGAGAAGCAGAAAAAAAAAAACGTAATTAAGAGACTTAGAAGGAGGTTAAGAATTAAAGTAAAAATTAAAAAGAAACACTTGCCAAGTCAAAAGAAGACAAAACGATGTGTGATCATTGTCTGATTCCTTTTTCGAAGAATAACATAGACGAGAACTGTCTCGCATAAGAAGCTTTGGGCCAATAAGAAAGAGAGCTTTGCCNTTCAAAGCAATCGCGTATTAATTTTCTTGTTCATTATAGAAATTTTGTTTTTGTTACTCGGCGTTAAACATTTTTTACAGCAGTACCCGGTTCGAGAAAATAATCTAGGTTAGAAAGGTTCTTTGTCGGCGAGCAACAAGAGGAAAAAAAGTCGAAGGAGAGTTGATAACAAGTGAACCTCTTCTTTTTCTTTCTTTCATTTAAATAGGGTAGACGTGCACATCATTTCCACCACCACACAACAGCAAGCCCTCGCCGAC
>MDUD01002042.1:10611-26207 GCA_002216565.1 Crithidia mellificae | reverse complement strand
TGTTAGTGAAACTTTGTTCTCATTTACACAGCCCTCGTGTATCTTGAGCACACAGGTGCGCTGTGTTTGTGTGTATGCCATGCTTGTTACGCACATGCAACAGCACTTGCGCACGTTATCCTTGTCACGACCTTTTGTACTGACCACTTCCTTCTCTCACCTTTTTATACGGCAAGCTTCAAATTCTCATTCTTTCCTGTGTCTGTAGTCATTAGCGGGTTGTCAACGACGCAGGTTGCGCTGACATCCGGTTGAGTACTCTTTTTGTTGCTGTCGTTGGCGCACATCAATTTTATACACGTAGCCACACAGAAAAAAAAGGCAGCAAAATTATATTTTTTGTATCGTCACACTGTGTTGTGCTTAATATTTAGAGACACAGAGAGTGATTATCTGCATTTCTGCATTCTCTGATCTGAGGCATTTGAGACTTCTCCAGGACTTGTCTCGACCTGAAGCTTTGTCTCGGCAGTTTTTCTTTTCTTAAATTTACAAGCTCTCATCGTTTCTCACCTTCATAGACGCAGTGTTTGCCTTTGTTTTTCTTCGCTGCAGCTGTCCTATCAACGAACGGTACAAAGGCATACAAACAATCGTAACACAAGAAAAAACAACACGCTTCATCGACACTAACCCCCAAGAATGGAGCAATTGGAGTCGGTGAAAACGATGATTGACAACCTCCGGTCTGAGGACCCGGAGGCGCGTCTCAGCAGCATGCGCGGCATTCACCTCATCGCCACAACGCTCGGCCCAGAGCGCACCCGCGATGAGCTGCTGCTCTACCTCACCGACTACCTGGACGACAACGACGAGGTACTGCGCGTGTTCGCCAACGCCCTCGGCACGATGCTGCCCGAAGTGGGCGGCGTCGAGTACACCAACAGCCTCCTCGCCCCCCTCGAGATTCTCGGCAGCTTGGATGAGGTGACGGTGCGCGATGAGGCTGTTGCCTCGCTGCAGCTCATCGGCGAACAAATCTTTCGCCCAATCGGCGAGAGCGGCGCGGCGAAGAAGAAGTCCGCCGCCGCTGCGGCCGCCACGACGAAGGCGCAAGAAGACTTTGTAGCGATGGTGCGACGCCTCGGTGAGGGCATGCCACAGTGCCGCAGCACGGCGTGCTCCCTCGTTTCCGTGGTCTACCCGACCGCCGATGCCGCCGTGAAGGCCGACTTGATGAAGCTGTTCCTGAAGCTGTGCGAAGATGACGAGATTTTAGTCCGCCGTGCCGCGTGCATTGCGATGGGGAAGTACCTTGCCGGGGTGCTCGGCCCCAAAGACTGCACGGAGCTAGTTTCCGTACTGAACGCCGTGGCGAAGGACGAGAGCGACGGGGTGCGGCTGCAGGCGGTCACCACGTCGGCCTCCCTCCTTCAGGTGCTGCCGGAGACACAGCACTCCGGGGTGCTGCTGGCCGTGCGCAGCCTGTCGACGGACACGTCGTGGCGTGTGCGCTACATGACCGCGGACTCGCTCGGCGACTTGGCGGCCGCCCTGTCGCCGCCCGATGTGGTGAAATACGCCGTGCCGATGTTTCGCGCGCTCTGCCAGGACGCCGAGCCGGAGATTCGCGCGGCGGCGGTGTACAACATGGCGAATGTGCTGGCCGCCTGCCGCGATGCGACGGGCAAGAAGGACATCTTGGTGACGGGCACGCGGCTTGTCTCCGATGACGTGAGTCACGTGCGGATGAGCCTGGCCAGCGCGGTGTTGAAGTCTGTCGCCCACGTCGCGAAGGACTTGTGGGGCACCACCATCGTGCCAGCCTGCACCGCGCTGCTGCGGGACACGGAGGCTGACGTGCGCCTGGCGCTCGTGTCGGGTTTTAGCTCGATGGGCAACACCCCGGAGGCGAAGGAGCTAGCCCCGAGCCTCATCCCGGTCGTCATCAACCTTGCCAGCGACTCGAAGTGGCGCGTGCGGGAGGTGGTGGTGGCGCAGGTGCCGTACGTCATCACCTCGCTGGGCCGCAGCGCGGATCAGGTGCTTCAGGTGTGTTTGGAGCGGCTGACGGACCGCGTCGCGACGATTCGCGATGCCGCCGTGCAGTCGTGTTGCAAGCTGGTCGCCGAGAACGGCAGCGCCTGGGCCGCGTCGTCGCTGCTGCCGCAGGTGCAAAACCTCGTGACGGACCCAAACTACCTGCACCGCGTCGTGCTGTGCCACCTCTACGCGGCACTGGCGAACGTGGCGGCGTTTGACGCGGCCACGTGCGAGTCGGCGGTGTGGCCGCAGCTGGTGATGCTGCAGCAGGACGCAGTCCCGAACGTGCGGCTGAACGTGGCAAAGACAATTGTGGCGCTGAGCAGGGCGGACAAGATTTCGGCAAAGCTGTCGAAGCCGGTGCTAAGCAAGCTGAGTCAAGACGCGGAGGTGGACGTGCAGGAGGCGGCGACGGCGCAGCCGCCACCAAAGGCGTCGGTTTCGAAGAAGTAAAAGTCTGCGGCTGCAGTTCTTCCCCGCCTCTCATTATTTTTGTTTTTCCCATGTGCTTTAATGACACTGTTTAGTAAAGGAATACACTTTATTGTTCGAAAGCACACACGCAGGCGTGTCAACAAGCAAACGGGCTCGTTTCTGCAGTCGTCGGCCTGTCAACGTTTTTTGTGGAATTGTCCGTTTTTGTTCTGACATTGGCATTCACTCTCAGAAGTCAAGAAACAATTTTAATTTCTTGCTTCTGTCACGACGTTGTTTCTTCCTTTTCCATTGTGTTTTCGTTGTTGTTTGTGTACACGAGTCGTGATAAAGGTCGTGTGCGTTTTGACGCCTGGGTTTTTTTTTTCATTGCAGAGCCTTAGATGTTTTTTATTTCTTTACTTCTCTTTTTCCCTTCTCTCCCTGCGCACCGTGCACAGTTTTAGAGGCATGTGACTGTAAAAAAAAAAAATGGCTGAGAAACAAGATGAAAACAGACAATTTGCTGCTCTGTGGCAGAATTCGTTTGACGGTAGGAAAAATACGTCGGCAAAGTTGTTTCCGTAAGCTTCAAGAGCTACAGTAAGAACACTCTCAGGAATAGCTCGATTATCAGGTGGGCACTCGTTAAATACCCAATGGCTATAAACTGGAGTTACCATATTACGGCTATCATAATGGTTTTTTTTCTCTGCAATAAATTTACTTCACCGGTTTGGCCCAGTACGTGCCTTCCTTCACTTGCTCACTCCGCGTTCCGTAGTGCCGTACGTCTGTTATGCCTTTTAAAGATTCTGACCTTCGCTCTCGCACACTTCTCTTTCTCTCTTCTTCTTTCTGTCTTGCTTTTTCTCGCACACGCGCAATTTGTTCTTAAACTCCACGTAACAGCAGAGTTGTCTGAGCTTCTTCCTCTGGGAGGGCTTCTTAATCGGCGGAGTCGACGCATCCAATTTCTTGTTGTTGTGGAAAAGCTGCTTCTTTAACTTTTTTTCCGCGCCGAGTAAGGCAAGCACGTGTAGCACTCGGAAATTTTTCCCTTAGTTTTATCTTCTTTTTTTGTAAACATGCTGCGCCGCTCCCTCGCACGGCTGAACAGGCCGAAAGGTCCGCTGGGCCAACGCCCCGGCAAAGAGTACCGCCTCACCGTCCCGTACCGCAGTGAGGTGACGATGCTGCGTGAGACCGGCTTCAAGAAGTTTAACAGCAACATCCGCGAGCTCTTCAAGAAGCCGCTGGAGCAGAATAACATCAAAGCCGTCCCGCGTGATCTGGGTGAGCTCCCGCGCAACTACGTGGTGAAGCTCCTCTTTTTCCATCAGCCAGTGCGCCTGCTAGACCTGTGGGAGATCTGCAAGCAGCACGACGACGTCCCGCTCGACTCGGCGCGTCACCTGCGCCTCGTGATGAAGATTGCCAAGGTGCAGAAGTGGGTCTACGCGGAGAAGAACCAGTCGAACAACATGTACTACTTCTACGTCCACCAAAGCCGCACGCACGAGGTGCAGCAGATGGTCCGGCAGGACGAGATCGCGAAGCGCGAGCGCGAGGCGGCCGCGGCTGCGGCGGAGGTGCGCAAGGCGGAGGCCCAGCGCGAACGTGCGGCGCAGAGCCTAGACGACCGCATCGTTGCCCTGCAGAATACACTGGTGAGTAACATGGGACACATTCGCGCCTTTGACCCGTCCTTTGTGGAGAAGAAGCCGTACGTCATGGAGTCCGGCGCGGTGAACTGCGCCTGGCACTGGGACGGGGTGATGGGTGGCAGCGACGCGGCGCCGTCAGAGGCGCCAGGGGCGGATAGTACGGCGGAGCGCGACGCCTCGTCGAGTGCTCGCCCGTGACAAATTTAGCGCTGCTGCTGACTTGGCAATATCGGTGTATCGTCATCTGTATACGCATTTGTATTGATTTGAATCTCTCTTGAATACAAAGGTGCGTAATCCTTTATGCCGGTGCAGTTCGTTGGCGTCTTTTTTATCCCTTTTTTTGCAGGTTTTGTTGGTCGTTTTGTGTTTCCCTCGGTGGTATGGGGTAGGTGCTAATGAGGTTCTTCTCCTTTCCTTTGTCACAATCGTTCTGTCTGAAAGTAATGAAAAAGCAATACACGGCAAAGGACGGCGAAACAGTATGGTGGAAAAGCTGCAATTGTGCAACGGAAGTTATAGAGAACGCCGTTATGGCTATTTACACACAAGATTGATACTTCGAATTTCCTTGTTTAATATTCTTGTCAGGTGCATTTTTTTTTTTTATGCTGCGAAGTAACGTGTGCGTAGGCATAAGCGACAAGTAGCGCACGAATTGCTCAATGAGCTGTATATTTAATCTTGATTCGAAAAGCAAAAGACGATGTGCCAAAAATGCTGCTTTTAATCATTTGTCTCTCCCTCCTACGTTTCTTTTCTCCCCTTAATCTTCGAAAATATACACTTCATTCCTCTGTTGTTTACATTGTACGCACACAAAAGAGGGAAACGCACTTACAATCAGATTTAGACGTTAACATTTTTTTACAGACACACACACACACAGACACACAGAAAAAAAAAGGAGCATTATGGAGTGGCAACCAACGATGCAGAGCAGCGGGGTCCCGCAAGACACCGCCTACGCCACGCCACCAGGCTCGACCACCACCACCACCACAGCAGCCGCTGTTGGTGCTACCAACTCTGCAAATCCCCTCTTCGGTGTCATCATCCCAGGCTGCCCGGTGCAGACAGATGTTCAACAAATCGATAGCGGTCGCTGGACACTGCAGCTGGGCTATGCCCCAGACAACTTTGTTGTTTTTCTCACCATGGCAGAACCTCTCCCCACGGGCTACGGCATCAGCATCTTTCTTGCCCGCGAAGACACGATGAGCTTTCAGTACGTTGGCGCGCTCACCCAGCAACGCGCAAGTACAATTCTAAAGGTGCCCACAACGTTTTTGAATGCGGATCAGCCGATCCGTGTGGTTCTCGGGTTGGCACTCGAGCGTGAGGAGGAGTTGATCAACCTCGGTGTGACACAGGAGCAGCCACTGCAGCAGGTGCAGGCAGCGACGAAGGTGGCCATTGCAGAGCGCATTTTGGAGGACCTTTACGGGTTTGTGGCAAGTTATGCGCGCTCCATTAACTGGGGCGGAGACAGCTACGCCGGGAACGGGTTGAGTGGGGTGGAGCCGGGGGATTATGTGGTGATGCCCACCTCGTTTGTGGACAAGTGGCGGACGCGTGTGCAGACCAAAATGCAGAAGGATGCGTCATTTTGGCAGTAGGGCCCTGAGAATTGTTATTATGATCGTAACCAGAATGTGACACACACACACTCGCTCTCGAAAGAGAAGAAAAACGTGTGGTGATGGGCAAGTGCTTTTACAATTTCCTTGCGTTCAGCTCGTAATTGCTGGCGGGTATTGAAATTTGCGTGCTCTGCAGACACCTCTTCAGATTTTGCTCCTTGCATTTTAATCTTTATTACACTTTTTTTTCCTATTTTGCTTTAACACCGCTTAGAACAAAAGAGGTGTTTATTCTCTCTTGCCGTCCCTATTGATCCTTATTCATTCTCGAAAACATCAGTTTGCTAATGCAAAGAAAAGAAAAAAAAATAAAAATATGATCTCGGATGTTATTGAAAAAGAGAGTGGCAGATCCTTCATAGCTGTTGTCCGTGCGAAATATGGATTTTTAAACAAACAAACAATTTCAAATGCCAACATTTTGCTACCTGCGTTGTGATGATGTCACTCCTTTCTTCATTTTCCTTTTCTTTTACCTCTTTCTTTCTCTGTCAACCGGTTTTTCGCTCCTCCACTCACAAATTGCGTCAACACTTTTCCGCATTCGACTTATTAGAGTATTAGAAAAGGCTATTTTGCTTTTTCACGCAGGTTTTTTCTTTCGTTCCTTTCCCTCCTTCTTTTTTTCACCTCTCTTGGGTTCTGTTCGTATTTATAGCTACGCTTAATTCAAGTAATTTTTTCTTGTCTTTAACACCTCACCAGATTACAGAAAGGCGGCAGACTTTTGTGAACGCACTTGTRATTCCGTAACTAAGCAGTTTTTCTCTCTGTTTCGTGATTCGTTCTGCTTTTTTGGCAAGCGCTTGACGTGAAGCTTCAGAACAGATTATTCTTTTCTTTTTCCTTTACCGCTCTTGTGCAGCTTCTCTCTATTTCTTGGCAATTGGTTCTTTTCCTGTCCTCAACTTGGACACGAACCTGTTGCGGAGATAAAAAGCTTACAGAGCGTTTCGGTTTCTTCTTTGTTTTCTTCCTTATTTTTCCCCCTCTGCAGCTGAAAGCAAATCAAGTGAAAGCCTGTTCAACTTTCTCTTCGCTCGCTCTTCATCTACAGACCATACAAAACTCAGAAAGATCTTTTAGTTAATTTGGCCGTACTGCGCGTGAGTTTTCTTGCAAATTTATCTTTGCTCCGATAGCTCCCATACGCCAAACTGCATCTTTTCCCTTTTTCACTTGCATTTTCTTTTCAAGGTTTTTCGACGGGCGATTGGACTCTGCTTGTCACGTACTTCAGAGCATTTTTTTCCTTTTTTTTTTCTCCCGTGCACGTTTCTCTCTTTTTCCTCTCTTGCCATTGAAAAGCCACTCGCTGCTTCTCAGCAGGCGCTGGTAATTTTTCTTGTGTAACGCGGGGAAAAGAAGAGGAACAAAAATAGAAAGTACGCCGGAGAAACATAAACAGAACTAGCACGCAATAGTAGTAATCAGACACAAAGAGAATTTTTAAACTAACTCACTAAGTTTCTCTTGTTTCTGTGTTTTTATATCTCTTTTTTTTTTTAAACAGCAACCACAGCCACCGTCAATCATGGGCGGCTACCCCTCGCACGATGCGCCGAACTTTCTGTTCGCCACGGCGGCGCAGCACCCAAACAACGGTGGCACCACCGAGATTTGCCTCATCCCTCTCGTCCGCCGGCACTTCAACGACACAAACAAGAAGCTGAAGGACACGGTGGCACAGATCTACTTTCAAGGACCACCCAACACCACCTTCACCGCCATCGCCGCGAAGCACCAAGGCATCACCTCCACCACCGCCACCCCACCGGAGGGTGGCTCGCTGCTCGCCGGCGGCCAGCCCACCCTGCAGGCGGGGAGCAACACGTCAAGCGGTGTCATCCCTCCCGTCGTCCCCGTTGGTGCCATGCCAACCGATGTGCCGCTGGAGCAGAAGCGGAAGGCGGTGCAGGCCTACAACTCGATGGAGAATTTGCTCAACGAAATCGAGTGCTCCTTCTTCCCCTCGACGCGGGTCATCTACGAGTCGGCGAAGTTTGCGAATGAGAAGGTGAAGCTGAAGGCCGCCGCGCGGGCCGCGGAAGCCGAGAAGGCGGCGGCGGAGAAGGACACGGAGACGGGTGAGGTGGTGCAGAAGGCCATCGAGGCTCCTACCCCGGCAGGCGAGGAGGAGGAGAGTCCGGCGCGCACCAACAGCAGCGCCAGTCGCACCCCTGCTCAACTCCTCGGCGCTGGTGCGCCGGTGCTGCGGCCTGTACCGTGCGCCGTCTGCATCATCGAGCCCGACACCTCTGGCCGGAAAGGCGGCGCCGGCAGTGGCGGCAACGCGGCTGCAGGCGGCAACAACAACATTAATGCCGGCGTCGCGGCCCACGGCAGCGGTGATCGCACAAGCGTCTCCACGGGGCTGATGAACACCGCGAGTGGAGCGGCGGGAGCCGCCAACAATAACAACAATAACAACAACAACGCGTCTGCGGAGTGGGTGACCATTCAAGGCCGTCGGCTGCGGTGCATCGGCTATCTGTCGTGCTTCTCAAAGCAGCCCGCGCAAGCTGAAGAGGCGAAGACGACGTCGACAACGGCGGCGACTACGGCGGCAGCTGGTGCGGGTGGCGCTGCGACGACCATCACCGCACCCATCGCAGCAGCCGGTGTGGAGCTGGCGAGCGGCCCGAAGTCGCCCATGTCCGGGGACAGCAAACTGAGCCTCTCCGTGCCACACATCAACGACTGCGACGTGCACGGGCTGGACGTCTACATGGAGCTGATCCTGGCGAACGAGTCCAAGTACATGCACCTCCTCGAACCCGTAGTCTTCCTGGCCAGTATTATGTTCCGCTCCCAGTACCTGACGAGCAGCATGCTGCAGCGCGCCGTGCACTCGACCGAGGTCGAGAACGCGTTTTACGCGCATCTCCAGATGCTGAACATCCACGTCCGTCTCACGAAGGACCGGGTGCACCACCTGAAGGTCCTGCATGACCAGCTTCCGCTGATGGAGTTTGTCGACGAGATGGGGCTGAACGGAAAGCACGTGTCCATCGTGAACGTGAACGGAGGCGAGGCCGCGACGACCGCAGCGGCGGCGTCCACAGCAGACGCAGAAGCCGGCGCCGCTGGCGGTGATGCCGACGTCGCCGCAGCAGCAGCAGCAGCAGCCACCGCTGAAGAAAAGGGCAGCAACGATGAAACGGGTGGTGAGAAGGACACGCGCGGCGCGGCGGAGCCTGTCGACGGCGAGGCTGCCGGCGGTGAAGAAGCCGACAAGAGCCCATCGCGCAGCCACCCGCACCGCCACAGCGGCGGCGACTCAGACGACGACGATGACGACAACACGGACGACGACGACAACACGGAGCAGAAGGCGTCCGCGGGTGGCGCAGGCGGGGCGGAGGCTGCCCAAGCGGCGGAGAAGGCGGAAGGAGACGAGGCGGCGGCGGCGAAGGCGGGGCAGAGTGAGCGCAACGAGAACAACAACGACGAGGATGACGACGACGGCGACGGCGAAGGCAAGGACGGCACCGGTGATGGGGACCACGACAACAACCGCCCGAGCAACCTCTCTACTTCGGGCACCAGCCGCCGCACCCGCCGCAGCCGCCGCCGTCAGCGCAAACCGAAGGTGGCGCAGCCGCAGGACGAGATCTACCGCAAGACGCGTTGCTTCCTGCCGAAGATCTCGCTCTTTACCACCCCCAGCGGCGAGGAGGGCATCGAGGCCGTCTTTGATGGCGCGCTGCTCGCCCGCTTGATGAAGCTGATCGCGGAGACGGCTGCCTTTGAGACCGTCAAGAACTCGTTCATCCGATGCGACCTCGGCCCCTTGATGAAGGAGCGCCGCCACCTCCTGCAGAGTCACCGCGAGGCGATGCAGGAGGAGGGCAGTGCGGAGCGCCAGGATGAGCGGCTGATGGGCAGCGTCGAGAACGCCGAGACGGTGCGGCGATGGATCAAAGAGGGACTTCTGCTGGAGGAGGAGAAGCGAAAGAAGGAGGAGGCGGCCGCGCTGGCGGCGTCGGCGGCCGCAGCGGCGGCGGCACCGGCACCCGCCCAGCAGCAGCAGCCGCAGCAGCAGGCCAAGCCGCAGCCGCCGATAAGTCAGAAGCCGCAGCTGCTGCCCAACGGTACGATGCTGCCCCCCGGCACGCTTCTCCCAGGCGGCGCCACGTTGGCGGCAGGCAACCCGATGCTGGGCGGTGCGAACGCACTCAACTCAAACCCGGTGATCGCGAACATGGGTCTGATCCCTGCGGGGCAGCCCCACGTGGCGTCTGCCGCGGCGGGTGGTGGGAACACCGGGGCAGCCACGACGGGTGCCGCGGGCAGTGGCGCACCGATGATGGTGTACGTGCCGGGTGTAGGCTACATGACGATGCCGAATGGCGCGATGATGCTGCCGCAATCGGGTGGTGCGGCGGGTAGTGCGACGTCGACCGCCGCGGCCGCACCCACCGCCCACGCGAGCCACCCGACGTACATCATTAACCCCGCAACGGGGATGCCAATGATGCTTGCCCCGCCCAGCGCGCCGTCCGCCAGCGCTTCTCTTACCGGCACGCCCCCGCAGCAGGCGCAGCCGCCGCAGATGATGGCGTTTGCAAACATGATGCACCTCTACAACACCCAGCAGCAACAGCAGCAGCAGGCGCAACAGCAGGCCCAGCAGCAGTCACAGCAGCACGCCATGATGAGTGCAGCCCCGCAGTACTACGCACAGCACCCCTCCGCGGCACCACCGCAGCAACAGCCGCAGCAGCAGCAGTACCAGTACATGATGGGTCCGAATGGGCAGCTGCTGATGGTGCCGATGATGACCGCCCCGGCAGCGCAGCCGCAGCAGCCGTACATGATGGCTGCCCCCAGTGCCCACGGTGGGCAGATGCAGCAGCCCGTGTACATGAACCCGTACCTGATGATGAACATGTCCGCCCAGCACCAGCAGCAGCAGCAGCAGCAGGCGCAGCAGCAGGCCCAGCAGCAAGCTCAGCAGCAGGCACAGCTGCAGCAGATGTACATCCAGCAGCTGCAGGCACAGCAGCTTGCACGGCAGCAGCAGCAGGGTCAACAGCAGGCCGCGGCAGCGGCAGCGGCAGCGGCGGCAGCGGCGGGCCACCCATTTATGATGGGTGCTTACCCTGGCATGCAGCCGGGTCAGCAGCACCCTGGCGTGGTGGTCGGTGCGAATCCGATGAGCACCGCGGCGCACCCCGTGCGGACGCCGTCTGGCACGCCACCTCAACAGGGGAGCCCCGCCGCCGCCGGGGCGAACGCGCAGCTCGCCGCCCAGATGGCCGCAAACTACGCGAACATGTACGCCATGGCTGCCGCCGCGCAGCAGCAGCAGCAACAGCAGCAACAGCAGTCGAACAGCACCGCGAACAGCACCCCGGTACAGAGCGCAAAGCCTGCCCCGAAGCTGGGTACTGGAGGGTTGGCCGTCACCGTCGGTGTTGCGGGGTCCAGCGTTGGTGGTGGCTTGAGTGGGGCCGCACCAGGCAGCGTCGGCAGCGGCAGCCTCGCGCAGGAGATGCACGGCGGGGCCATTGGGAGCGGCAACACCATCCACCCACCGAGCAGCAGTGCGAACAACAACAACAACAGTAGTAATGTGGTGGGCGGTGCGCCGTTCCACTACGCGACCATCAACGACGACGACGACGACGATGACGCGGCGGTGGCGCTGGCGGCGGCGACGGCGGCGATGGAGGCCATTCGCGGCCACGGCGGCGTCGATCGTGACGACGAGGACGACGACGACGACGACACCTCGCAGTTCTTCTCAAATGGGCAGTTCTTCTTCCGAACTCAGTAGAGAGGAAGAGAGTTGGAGAAGAATTAGGGGGATGTGCTTGAGACGTGAGCAGTTAGTGAACTCAATGTTTGTTAATTCGACGTTGTTCTGTAAAGTAGCTTTGTAATTCAGTCTCGTTTGCGATTGAAAAAGATGTATCTGGCTTTTTTTTTGTTTCTCTCTCTTTCAATTGAACTTAGCGTGTGTGTGCCTGTCCTTTTTTTTTTATGTGTGTGGTTTAAATCTTTAATTTTAGCGATGCTCAATTCATAATCTGTTTACGTTGACTTTATTAATTGTTTGGGTTTCTTTATATGTGTGTGTGTGTGTGTGTGCGTGTGTCGTTACAACTTTTTTCCGATTTGCTGTTGATGCCGCGTGCATTGAGTTGCTGACTTTGTGTCAAATGCTAATTTTTTCTTTTTTTGTGTGGAGCTGCAAATCAATAAATTTTGTTGCTAAATCTCGGTAGTTGAAAAAGGTAGAATTCCATTTAGGTGTCATGGGAGAAAATGTCTTTTGTGGTTTTTTTTCTCATAGTTTTGTTGCGGAGTCAGCGTCGAATGATGGGCTTATTTAAGAACTAAATATGGTTTTTTTTTTCTTCGATTAAGCTACACTAAAATCTTCATTGGGGCTCACGTGCCTCGCACCCTTTTTTTTGCCTTTTTTTTTGTGCTTGCTCGTCCCTCTCGTTGTCTATTTGTACTGTCCATTGGCCGAGATACCTGAACAACATCTCTCACTCTTGACGGTGCTGAAGTGCGTTTTATGACGAGCGTGGCCATGCACCTTGAGAATCTTATTTCTCCTGTTTCCATATATATATGTGAGATGCAAAGAGAAGGCACATTGGAAATGCCGAGCTGGCTTCGTTTCACCGTCCAATATCCTGACGTGCTTTTTTCACCCACGTATGCAGAACCACGCTTGCACCTTTCTCGTAAAAAAAAAACCTGATTATTCATGTCTTTGGAGAAAGAAGAAAAACAAGTTCTTACATTAGTGTTTATGTTCTTGTCAATGGAGTGGTGTGTTGCCTGACACACCTTTTTTTTTTGTTTTTACGACTCCGGTTCAAAAAGCTCGCATCCATATTCTTCTGTTATATTCGGGGGTTTTTCCCCCAAGCTGTTATCTGGCTTGTTCAAGTGGACGTTTGTTACGTAACGCTTTATGTTGCCATTTCACCCCCACACAGATCAATGCATATAAACTCGCGTCACTGCCTCCGTATCCAGACGATTTGCTGATGTGTGAGGCGAACCTTTTGAACAACGTGAAAAGTTGGCCGCCACGCTCTTTTATTTGCGATGATGCTAACTTCTCAATGTTTTTAAATTTTACTGTGCAAATTGATCAAGAATCCGCCAAAAGCACAAAGCTATTATTATTTACGTTGTAATTTTAAAACTTTTTATCTATTTGCCTGTCGTGTTGCCCTTTTTCATTATTATTATCTGCCCTGCATTCTGAGTTACTGCTACGCGCACCTTGACGCTAACGCAGAGAGACGTGCCTTACCAAGCCACCAAAATGAAAGAATCTTCGAGCTCAGACACCACTTTTTGCTTTTTCAAGTTATTACTAAGGGCAGCCAATGCGGCAAACTTGCAGCAATGCACAGGAACACCTGCACACGCCAACGAAAATTTTCTAGCTTCTTGCTCCGTAACGAGCGAATATAGCGAAGGAATTACACGAAAATAAGCTCATTGGTTGGCAGCTGCTTTATCAACAATGCTCTCTGTATGCCTGTTTTTTTTTTTTTTNGTTTCCCATCATTGAGTTTTGTCTCTCAGAAAGGTTTTTTTAATGCATCGCATAGACAAAGTTTGAACTCTTTTATGATTTTTGGTACATTCGGATATGCGCAAAAGAAACGCTTATCACTGCCAGGTCGATTACGATCCAGCCCTAAGCTGCACTAAGAAGCGGAAAGCAAAAGAACAAAAATAAAGGTAACATGAAAACAACTGATACGTAGGGAATAATCAATAATTATCAGGAAAGAAAAGACCAACACGGTTGAACCTGAATATGGAAATAAATGAAAGAGCTTTGAACATCAAGGGGGACACGTGGTCCTTGAGTTTTCCCTCCTGGACTTGCACGCGAGCCTCTTTCTTTATTTACTAAAGAATTAGTCTCGGTTGTTTTTTGAATGAAGGTTGCTGCCTCATGAATAAAAAACTACCTTTTTCCCCCAGCTGGACCAGTTCTCTTGGTAGTTTTTTTTTCTCCATTATTCATTTTGACTGTTTCTTTTCAGCTGCAAGAAAATGGCGCACAACAAAGCTGATCGGCTCTTGTTTAACTGCAATATCTTAAAAAAAAAGTTTACATTTGTAGTGTCTCAATTGCTGGGCTTATTCGAGGGCAATGTGCTGGTTACAATCAAGCCGTTTGCTTTTCGAAAGGGCCTGTGGCAGCGGCACGTTCTAATGTTTTTTTTTAACTTTTTTCTAGTTTTGTTGGAGGTAAGCAATTGAGCCACTTTTCATGTTGTACGCCACAACTTGAGCTAATTTTTTCCCCTTTACAAGCTGTTTCACGTTTGCCTCCCTTAGTGCTGTGCTTTATTTTTCCTTTTTACAGTTCACTTATATACCTCTCAATGCAGCACAGCGCCTTTCGCATTTTCTTGTTTTGTCGCTTCCCCTCTTTCTTATGCTCCTTTATGACGACCAGCTTTGTCACAATTTGGTAGTATTCACTTCTTCTTCCTGGACCCATCGTTGTTTCATTTGTTTATGAAGTACCAACACAATACAAGGAATGCATTTATAAAAGAAAAACACCTGGCCTTACACCCAAAGCAAGATGCTTTTCCTTTTTCTGGGATTCTTAACGGTTTCTCCGCCAGCATTTTATATATCTATCTAATTACTTTACGTCTATGTTAAAGTTTGATTTGCCACATTTTGTTACTCCTTGCTTTGTACCTAACTCCACCTATGTCTCTGTAATGTTGTTTTCCTTAATTCTTCTTTTTCTGCGTTTCGGTGCATGTAGTGAGCACTGTGGCTTGCTCAGAAAAGAAAGTTGATAGAAGGTCAACGAACGCACCGGTTACACCTCCGGGACCATTCACTAAATGGTTTTCTCGGTCTAACACTGCCGTTTCGCAATACTACTTCATACATACTGAGGCAGCTAAACTTAGAGAAGCAGATTCCCTATTTTTAGTTGTTTCCTCTATGTTAACCTCAATTTTTGCAGCCACTGCAGCGCGTAAAACACACCGTCCCATGTGTTCTCTTTCTCTTTTTCTATTGTAACGACTCTACTTTTGTTTCTTTTTTTTTCATTAGCAGAATTTTTTTTTTTATTTTGATGGTCAACTGACCCGTGTCTTGCATCATCGCTCTTTCTCTTTTCCTTTTTTTTTCTTATACTAAGCTGTTTTCCAGACTTTAACTGTAAGCTTTAATCATCTGTTACCTTTTTTTGTATTACTTTATTTTATTTTTCTATGTTTCTGATGTGTACCTGCTTTCCGGGCGAGATCACGCTTTTTGACACTTTTTTTTTCGACCGTTCAACTTGTGTGCTTTGCTCTTTTTTTTTTTNGGCCAGCCTCTTTTACAAAAGGCGCTGGAAATTAAACGATCGAGAGTAGCGCAGGGCAGGGCGGTCCAGTAAAAAATAAGTCAACTGGCGTTTGAGAACTTGGTTTAAAGTAGGCACTTTGCTAACTCGTCAATTTGATGATAGTTGAATTGATTTTTTTTTCTTTCCTATCTCAACGAGGGTGAAGATGCTTGCAGATGCGACTGGCCATCCCTTTAAACAGAAAAAAAAATGGTCAACCAATACTCTGCAGCTTTTTTATTCTCACCAACTTCTTTTTGCTTTCTTTTCCCTCGCCGCCATTACTTTATGTTTTCTTCCTTCTCGACTAATTTCTTGCCGTGATTGAGAAGTTTTTCTCTCTTTTGAACAGCTGGCCAGAAACAAACAAAAAAAAGAAAACCCAACGGCCGTTGTGCGACAACTGCTGTTCTCACTTCCTCGAGCGTGTCCGCCGCAAGGATTAACAGCTTCTTCTCTGTTGTTATTCCGAACGAACCTGACCGCAACTTTTTGGATTGTGAGAGCTCTCCTTTTTTGCACACTGCTGAGCAT
>MDUD01002016.1:0-13464 GCA_002216565.1 Crithidia mellificae | reverse complement strand
TAAGTAGCGAGCACAGTAGCAAGTCTTTTGCGAGTGGCCGCTAACTACTGAAATTTTATCTCTAATCAGCCTTAATTGTTTTGACGCGTAACGCAATATTGTCTTATTTGTTCCCTTGAGCTATTGCAAGCGGAATATTTAAAAAAAAATCACCAAACAGTACACACACAGAACACGGGACATTGAACTTTTTTTCCTTCACATCAACAATGCCGCCAAAAAAGAAAGGACACACCCTAATGGGGAAGCAGAAGGTGTTTCGCCACGCCGTCGAGCACGTCCGGCTCGGGTTAGGCCACTCCGTTCTCGGCAACCTCAATCTTGGCCTCGCCGCCTCCAGCCCAAACGCCACCGAGAGCGGCTCTGCAGTGCCGCGCCCTGCCTTCTATGTAGAGCTGAACGAGCAGCTGCTGTCGCACAGCTCCAAAGACTTCAAGAAGTTTCGCTGGGAGGTGCTGGAGTTGTGCGAGACGGTGCCGCTCTTTCAGCTGCATCACCGCCAACTGGCGCAGAAGCTGCTGGCGCGGCTGATGGATCGCGGCACGCACCGCGTCGGCGAAGAGTCGGAGGCCGACGGTGCAGCAGCGGCGGGCAAGAAGGGTCACAGCAAGAAGCGCGGTGGCAGTGGCGAAGATGGTGCCACCACGCAAGCCTACGAAGCTTTCGCCCGCCTCACCATCGCTTTCGTGCGTGACATGGGAAGTAAGTTTCTCCCCTACTACCAAATCTTCCAGCAGTCGGTGCAGGCTGGCATGTACGACCAGACAGGTCACCTCATCGTCGACACGGCGCGTCTACAGCTCGTTTTCGCCGTTCAGGCGGCGTGGTGCCGCGAGCTGCGCAACTGCTGGGCCGACCCGGCGCAACTGCCGCTTGTGCGGCGCATCATCCGTCAGTACGTGGGACAGCTGCATGACACGAAGGAGTACGTGCGGCGGCTCTCGGCGGAACTGCTGGCGCTGCTGTGCCGCCTCTGTCGCCCGCTTCTGCCGCTGGTGGTGGAGGAGGCGTGTGCGGATGTGCTGCGCGCCTTTGAGGCGACTGCGACGGAGGCGAACCACAACAGCGAGGACGACAGCGCCGCGGAGGAAGACGAGGATGCAGAAGAAGGGTCGGACAGTGACACACAGCCGTCCACGTCGCCGTCGCCGTCGATTTGGACAGACGCCGTCCAGCTGCTGGACTTCACGCGCCACACCCTGCCCCATCACCCCGTCGTGGACGGGCTGACCTTCTTCGCCGCCGAGCTGTTTCGCGGTGTCCGTGGTGCGCTGAGCTCGTCTTTCGAAACTCACTACGTGCGGCTCCTTTACGCGTTCCACCTGATGGACACGGACAGCAAAGCTGCGCGGTTCTCCGTCAACATCGTGCGTGCGCTTCACCAGCAACGCCACCCGCTCAGCGCCTTCCTGGACGCCGCCAGCGACGATGACGACGACGGCGACAGGAGTAGCAAGAGCGGCGCAGGCACACGCACCCGGCGCAACGTCGACCTGCACAGCACACGCTGGCACAGCGTCTTCGACACCGACAACACGGAAGACGTCGATGCACCAGCGGAGGCGGCGGAGAGTGAGGAAGCAGAAGTCGAGGAGAGCACCACGTTGAGCAGCAGTGACGACATCAGCGGCGCGCGCCGCCTTCTGCGCCACATCGGCGCCCTCACGCTCGGTAGTGCGATGGCCACCGTGCTGCGAGAGACAAAGAAGCAGTCTGCGCTGGCGTCCAAACAGCCGGACAGCTCGTCTGACGACGAAGGCGACGACCTCGAAGACGAAGAAGAGGGAGAGGAAGCGGCCGGAGCAGCCAACAGTATTGACAGCGGCGCAGCGCACAGCAGCGTGCGACCCAGCCACCGCGTGCTCACTGCGGTCGTCTTGTGCTTCAGCCCTGCCACCGGCCCCACCGCCGCGGCGCCGTACGTGCAGCTCTTCACCGCTGTAATGAACGCCGTGAACTTCGCGCTCTGGATGGACAGTCGGGAGGCTTCGCTGCTGAAGCAGCTGGCAGCGCAGCTTCTCACCCTGCTTAAGTCTCGTCCTTCGTCTTCGTCCGCGTTGTCAGACGCAGGCGCTGCCCTGCGCACCTTGGAGACTGCCGCGGCGGTGCTGCGCCTGCTGTCCCCGCTGTGCCTCTCCCCGTACCTCGGCGCCGCGACGACGAGCGCGACGGCCTCGGCGTACGTGCTGCAGCTGCAGCAGTGGTTCGTTCCCGTAGCGAAGGCAGCGGTGCAGGCGTGTGTGAAGGTGGCGACGCGGTCCTCAAGAGGAGCACTGGTGGCAAGCGCTGCCGCTGCCGGCGCAGAAACGTCAGCGTCGCCTCACTTGCAGGAGGAGGCGGAGCAGATTCTCTTTGCCTTCGCGCAGGACATTGCGCAGAAGAATTACGCATTTGCCATTGAGCAGGAGCGCCGTATTGCAGAAGAGGCGGACTTGCGCGGTATCAGCGGCCCCGCCACAACACCCGCCGCCGTCAGGGAGTTTCGCGAAGACGCCTACGTCTCCGACGACGATGACGACATCGACGGCGACGACGACGAGGAAAGCGGGATGGCAGCCAGCCGTAGCAGTGGCAGCCGTGCCCACGCGCAGCTGCAGCAGCGCCGTCCGCGCCACCAAATCCCGTCCTTTCTCACGCCTTTTGCCCTCACTCTTCTGCACGCGATTGGCACGGGGGTGTGGCAGCGTGCCACGGAGGATCTGCAGTGCATCGCTGCCGCAGCGATGATGCACCCCGCAGCGTCGTCGTCGTCGCCGCCTCCTGCCGAGTCGCCGCTGCCCATGACTCTGGCGTTGCGCCACGCCAACGTGCAGCGCGCCGTGCTGCTGAGCCGGCTGCTGCAAGACCACACCCAGCACATGTCCGTCAGCCCCATGCAACAGCTTCTGCGTCTTAAGACCATTGCAGCGTCTGCGGAGGGCAGCAGCAGCAGCAGCAGCAAGAACGGCACCGCGGGTGAGAAGTCGCCATCCTCCGTGCGGGATGTACTGGAGAAGCTGGTTCTGGGCTTGCTGCAGTACTACAGAGATACTGCACAGAAGAGCAACGGCAGCGACAGCGAGGCGAAGGAGGCGATGGCGTACGTCTCGTGTGCCCTGCCACTGATTCAGCTCCTTGTTTCCGCCCCCGGCCCTTCATCACCATCACCATCATCACCAACGGCAACACATGGGTCAGCATCTCCCGTGAAATCCGCGCTGCTGGAGCTGCTGCAGGGCATCGAAGACCAAGAAAAGCAAGAGGAAGCCTCGTCGCCGTTGTCGTCTTCTGCGCTGGTTGCGCAAGGTGGCACAAAACTCGATCCGGCTGCCTACGCCCTCTACGCTGAAGTGGCCGCGATGCTCGTGCAACTCACAGCCAGCCCCGCCAGCCAGCGCCGCAACGCGAAGCGGAAGACGAAGAAGAACAGCAAAAAGGCACAGGTAGAGGACGCGAGCAGCGATGCGAGTCACGCGGCAGCGGAGCAGGAAGGACTGCGTCACCTGTGCCGCACAGTGGCCGTCCTCGTCCACGGCTTCCGCCAACTGCGCGCCGGTGCAGCAGACGTGCCTGCAGAGGAAAAGGAGGAGGCAAGTCGTGATGTTGCAGCCTTCTCGGCGCCGTGTGGCCCCGCCGTCTCCGACGACGCACGCGTTCAGCTCCTGCATGGCGCCGAGGTGCTCCTCCACGCCTTGCTATGGATGCTCGGCCTCGACTCGGAGAGCCAGCAGCACGAACAGCACCAACCGGAGGCCACAACGCAGACGGCTGCGCCTGCTGCGGGGCAGGAAGTGCTATCCGCCCGCACGCACGCCGCACTCCGCACGCTGCAGGCCGCCCTGCCCGCCGCCCTTCACGAAGCCTTTGTGCAGAGCGTGCTGCTGGAGTGTTTGACGGCGCCGATTGCCGGCCTCCGCCTGCACGCCTTGCGGCTCCTGCGTCTGCTGTGCCACCCCAGCGTTGCCGACAGCGACCGCCTTGTTGGGGTTCCGGCGGTGCCACTGGACGTCCTCGATGCGCTGCTGCGCGCCGCAGAGTTCAACCCGCTCTCGCACACGGGCAACCTCGACGGCATGCAACAGGTGCTGTCGCGCCTCTCCTTCAAAGTGGAGTCTGGCGCGATCACGCAGCCGTTTGAGCGCGTTCTCATTGCTCGCACCATGATCGGCTTTCTGTACGTCAAGTTCACCGGTGCGTGGGAGACGGCGTCGAAGCTGCTTTGCTGGCTTGTGTCGCAGGAGGAAACGACCATGTCTCCCACCCAGGCGGCGCGTAGTGGTAGCGATGACAAGAATCACGGCAGTCCCTCCCACCACAACACTTGCAGCGACAGTGAGAACGGCGAGGAGGAGGAGGGTGACG
This sequence comes from Crithidia mellificae, assembly GCA_002216565.1. Classification (NCBI taxonomy): domain Eukaryota; phylum Euglenozoa; class Kinetoplastea; order Trypanosomatida; family Trypanosomatidae; genus Crithidia; species Crithidia mellificae. The sequence continues at coordinate 9,123 of MDUD01002016.1, read as the reverse complement.
ACAAGGGCGGTGCGGCGTCCGCCTCTCAGCCCCGCCGCGCGCGCTTGGAGCCTGTGGTGTGGAACTCCGTCATCTGCGTCTACGCCCGCTCGCTTATTCTGGGCGATGTGGTGGCCAGCGGTGCCACCGTTGCCGTGTCGCGCAGTGCTGATGGGCCGCACGCGAACTCCGCGGCGGAGTTGGACGAAGCCGAAGCGGCGCTCCTCACTGCGGATGCTCCGCTTCTGCTCGCTACGGCGCACTGCGGCGCGGAACTGGCGCGGCTGCCGTGCCTGTACGAGATTCGGCTGACGGACCAGCAGCGCCACGCGAAGGGCGAGCTCGTGAGCCGCGCCTTTTCGAGCGCGCAGTACAGCACGTCCTCGTTCACCCTGCTCGAAAGTACCACGGATGACTTTGAGGTGGTGCGGTGGGGCCAGCATTGGTCGGCGTCCGCACTGGAGCAGGAGGGCAGCAGCAGCGAAAGCCAAGGTCGGAAGAACAAGGCCAACGCCAAGAGCACCAGTCCCGCCGCTGCCGCCCTGTACGCCAACTCCACCGACCGCGCCACGCTGGCGCAGACCTTCCTGTCTATTATGGAGGCGATGGTGAAGTCCAGCTCTGCCGTGGACCGCAAAGTGCGCCTTGTCGAGGACGTGGTGCTGGAGCTCGTCGCGGTGGAGCGCAACCGCCACCCCAGCGGCATCGACGCGTCGCAGGTGCGCAAGCTGGACCAGCGGCTGGAGCTGGCAATGCGCGCCTGCGCCGCAGCGCCGACCGGGGTGCTGACGTCGCACCAACGCAAGCGTCTGCCCGATGCCGTGCAGCACGACGTAGACGACCGCAACGCGGAGCTGCAGTCAATTTTTGTTTCCTACCTTTCCGAGGCCAATCCGCGGCTGCAGCGTGTGGCGGTGGACAACTTGAAGCGCCTGCGCGTGGAGCCGTACATCACCTATTACGCAAAGCTCACCCCGTACTGCGACACAATGAAGGCACTCTTCCCTTTTCTCAGCACCTTTCATGTGGAGAGCGATGTGCCGGCGCACGACCGCGTCGCGTACGTGTCGGCGGCGCTGTCTCTCGCCCTGCCGAAGCTGCTGACGAAGGTGTCCAAAGACAAGCTGAAAGATCAGGCAGTGCTGAGCCGGCGCCTGATGGGCTACCTCGAGCACCTGCCGCCGCAGCCAGCGCGTGGCAGTGGTGGGGCCGCGAAGGACCCACTCGCCGAAGTTTTTGATCAGCTGCTGCATCGTCTGCTCGCCTTTGCCATGCCTGTTGCTCACGCCCCTACCACCACCACTGCGAAGAAGGCGACATCGGCGCCGGCAGCGTCGACGCCTGGAAACGCGTACGACTTCCTCACCAATGTATGGGAGGAGATAGTCTACGGTGGCTGTGGGCGACAGCCACCGTCGGCGCACGCCGCAGACGACGCGACCAGCGAGGGCCGGCGCCGCACCGGTCTGCACGGCATTCGCCGTCTCGAGCGCCTGATGAAGCAGCTGAGCAGCGCCTTGCGTCTTCTGGAGGCCATGCTGCACGCCGTGGGCCAGCGCTTCTCCGTGTACGTCTCCACCTGCCTGCACGTGGCGCTGCAGTCGTACCTCGTGGCGTGCAAGCAGTGCCTGCGCCGCCCGGTGGACGCGCTCGCGGCAACGCTGCCCGATCTCGCGACCGCCAGTGCATCAAGCGGGGCCGCCGAGGCGAAGGAGGAGGGGGAGAATGAGCGTGTGCGCCGCTGGGTGAACTTTCTCAACAAGTCCCTCGCGAGCAGCACCCTCTCCACCGCCCTCTCCCACGTGCGCCGTGCTGCCATCTCGATTGTGGCGCTGCTGTCGGAGCAGTTTCCGGAAGAGGTGATGGACACCATCCGCGGCGCCGACGACGCGAGTGTTGAGGCCATTCACAACGACAACGCCAACAGCTCAGCTGCCTCGTCGCTGCCCCTCTTCACCCACTATTTGCAGGCGCTGTTCGACAACTCGAAGGGTACCACGCTGGACGGCGGTAGCGGTGCGCGCGGCGGTGCCGCCATCGCAGGGGCAGCCAAGAGCTCCGTCACACCCGTGCTCCGGCTGCTGATGGCGTGGGTGCGCAGCCCTGTCCTGCTCCCCCTCTTCCCCGCCTTCGCTTCGGTGGTGGTAGGCACATTGGATGAAGTGTTCGCCGTCAACACCGCAGCCGCATCCGTGCACAAAGCCTCCACGCAGGCCGTGTATGAGGGTCTGCGCTGCGTGTCGGAGATGCTGAGTTGTGCCGACGAGCCCGTTGAGGCGCTGCCGATGGTAGCGGAAGCCACGGCAGGGGCGAAGCCACCGCTGCAGTCAGCGCGGCGATCGGCGCTGCGCAAGGGTGCAACTCGCACCACGACGTTCCGCGAGTGCTTTCTGGAGCACCACATCGTCGGCGTTTTCACCTCACTTTACAACCTGTTAACCTCTGGTGCCGCACGCGAGGAGGCGGAGACCAGCGCTGCAGGTGCTGCTGTCCCGGCCCCACGAAAGGTCGCCATCAGCGCTGAGAGTGAAGACGACGATGACGAGGAAGGTACATCGACAGCTGTTCAGCAGCGGCGCCGGAGGGCCCAATCGTCGTCGAAAGCGACAAAGGGACGCAACGGCGGTGGACAGCGCGACGGCAAGCGGCGGCCAACGTCTATCATGTCGCTCAGCATCTCCATGTGGCGTGAGGTGATGCGCACCGTCTCCCAGCTCACCCAGTTCTTGCGCGCCGACGCCGTGGGGACAACGACAACGGCAGCAGCTGCTGAGCCGTCCTCGCTTGCGCACATGATCAGCCGACTGCTGGAGCTCGCGTTGAAGATGATTGCCCACCCGGTTTGCATGACGGATGCCTCGACAGCACAGATGGTCACCACTGTGACGCAGACACTGATGCAGCAGGTCCCAGCCATCACCTACCGCGAGCACTGGCAGCCGCTGGTGCGACTCTTCAACGTGGTGCCGAACCCGCAAGCCCGCCACTCGCTCTGCGCCATTCTGTCCGCTGCTGTGGAAAAGCTGCCTGTGCCAGAGCACTTGCATCAGCACAAGGGCACAGCGGAGGAGGCGGAGCAGCAAGCAAAGTGTTTCCATCAGCAGCTCGCCGCGACTGCCCGTGCCGTTCGCTGCCTCAACAGCTTCGAGGATGAGGAGACGTTTGAGCGCTACGACTTCGAGCTCCGCTACCATACCCTGCACTCCCTGCACGACTTCTTTGCACACTTCGGCAACTACGGCGCGCTGCAGCGCGGACGCAGCGGTGCGAGCAGCGTGAGTGTCAACGGCAGTGCGGTTCGCAAGGAGCGGGCCTACGTTGGCGCCGAAGACGTGCAGCTGCCGCTGGACAAGGACCACGCGCCGGTGCTGGCGCCGGAAGCGGTGGCGGTGCTGGCGGCCAACATCATGTTCTTTCTGCGCGACCCGGAGCAGACGATTCGCGCGCTTGTCCTTCCACTGCTTCAGTCCGTGGTGCGGTATGCCTCCGTGGGAGGCCAACGCCTCTCCGGCACCAGCGAGGGCAGCGCGCACGGCAAGCGCCGCGCAGCAACAGCGGGTGACGGTGACGAGACTGTGGAGCAGAACGCCGGCGTGCGGGCTGCGCAGCAGGCTTACCGCACCTACTTGTTGGAGACGACGCTGCGCCATGAGGTGCTCAGCTCTCTGCGCCGTGGTGTGGTCGCCAAGGACGTCCACATCCGTTGTGCACACATGCAGGCTTTTGAGGGTTTTGCGCGTTACTTCAGCGCGGAGTTCCCCAGCTTCGCCCTGCTGTACTCGCCCAACACGGAGCAAAACTTCTACGCGAACGTAGGCCACGTGCAGCACCGCTGCCGCCTGCACGCGCTCGCGCTGCTGCGCCAGCACGCGAGCGAGATGCACGTGCGCGACATTCTGCGTGTCTTCGTGCCCTTCGCAATGAGTGCGGTGAAGGACTTTGCGGAGGGCAAGCGCAACCAGGCAAACCTGACGGAGGGGCGCGCACGTGGGTACTGCGACGCGGTGCTGCTCACCATCAGTTCCATCGCGGCTCGCCTGCCGTGGACCGCCTACTACCGCGTGCTGTCCCTCTTCTTGTCCAACGCCAGCGCCAACGCAAATCTGCGCGCCACGATGCTTCGCGGTGTGGTACAGGTCCTCAACACTTTTCACTTTTTGGAAGGCCCCGAGGAAGGGGAGGAGGAGGAGGAAGGCGAGGCGAACAACAAGGACGCTGACGGCGGTGCAGAGGACGAGGACGAGGTGAACGACGCCGACGACGTGGTGCGAGCGGAGCTGACGGCGAAGCAGCGGGAGTTCCGCCACGCCAAGGTGATGCGGGTGCTGGAGGCGGACGTGCTGCCGCAGCTGTACAGCTACATCGGCGACAAGGAGTCCAAGTCAATGGGCGGGGGCAAGGGTCTGGCGAATCAGCACAGCATCACCGCCGTGCGCCGCGAGATGCAGCGCGAGGACGCCGCGTCGGCGCAAATGAAGAACGCGCTGCTGCAACTGCCCGTCGCTATAGCGATCACGAAGATTGTCAAGCACTTCCCAGAAGAGCGCTTTAACGCTCACGTGGACCACCTGCTGGACGAGCTGATCAAAAAGCTGCGGACAAAGAACGACAAGCACCGCGAGAGCGCGCGCCGCATCCTTGGCGCCATGCTGCAGGAGACCGGCCCGTCCAAGCTGAAGTTTGTCGTGACAAAGCTGAAGGACAACTTGGTGCACGGCTACCAGCTGCACGTGCTCGGTTACACCGTCGTCACGCTCCTCTACCAACTCTACGAACCAAACAGCCAGCTGTTGCACTCGCACTCGACGAAGCAGGCCGCTGCTGTCACCACGACAGGCGCACACGCGCGTGGCGCCGTCCACGACCCCGCGCAGGAAGCTCTGGAGGAGGCAAAGCGGAAGAAAGAGGCGAAGTCGGCGGAGAAGGAGGAGGCGGACCGGCCATCCCGCCGTGTGCGACGGGAGCAAAACGGCGGTGATGCCGCGGAGGAGGACGCGGCTGCTGATGCCGCGGCAGCGGCGGTGGACGAAGACACGGCTGTCGAGCAGGCCGAGGAGGCGCTGCTGCGCGAGCTCGGCACCTCGGCGCACGCCCACTTCGACTTCCAGTACGGCGTTGACTGCCTGACAAGGGTGCTGGAGGACTTGCTGCTCATCTTCTTGGACGACTACCTCGGGGAGGTGGGCATCCAGAAGGAACAGGTGGAGGTGATGAGCACCATGGTCGAGGTGAAGCGCAACCGCGCGCTGCAGGGCTTCGCCTTCCTCGGCAAGCACTGCGACGCGGCCACGGTGATGGAAGCGTTTCTGCACCGCATCACGTGGGTCCTGACCCCGCCCGCAGACAACGCCGTCAACCCAAGCGAGTTGCACGGCAGCGCGCGCGCGCGAGCCCTCCTCGTGCAGGAGATGAAGAACAAGTATATGACGATCAGCAAGGGCGGCAGCGTGGATTTGTTGTTCGTGAACAAGGTCCGCCTGCTCGCCGTGCGGGTGGCGCGGTCGCTCATGACGAACCCGACCATGTCGGTGGAGAAGTCCTTCGACCAGGTGCGCCGCCTGCTGGAGCAGCACAACCGCACGCGCGAGGAGAAGGTGAGCGCGTTTGAGGCGAAGGACGGCACGCGGCGCATCCGCGGCAACGCCCACCTCATCCTCCACAAGGCCGACCGACACAGCCGCAAGGACCAGCTGGACTCGAACTTCCTCGTGGCCCCGGTGCCGGAGCGGGTAGACGTCGACTTCAGCGCGCACACCGTTCTGGCAACCCAGCAGAAGCAGAAGCTGCGCGTGTACCGCGGACGCTACGGCAAGGAGGTGAAAGAAGCCGCAAAGAACTTTTACCGCGAGGACCCGGTGACGGCGGTGGTGCTGGACACTTTAGACGAGTTCCTCCTCAAGTTTCTCCTCAGCGTGCTGAAGCAGGTCCTGGGCATTGGCAAGGAGAAGCACTACTCCAAGGCTGCCATGAAGCTGGACATGCTGCGCCACCACCGCGAGCAACAGCAGCAACAGCACCGCGAGGCCGAAGACGGTGACGATGAGATGGGAGAGGGAAATGATGAGGCCGGCAGAGAGGAAGGGGAAGAGGCGGAGGCGCAGGATGTCGAGCAAGGCCGCAGCGGCGACGACACCGACCACGAGGAGAAGGGCGAAGAGGAAGAAGAGGAAGAGGAGGACGACGATGGAGAGGTTGATGAGACTGCCGCAGTGGAGAACGACGATGGCGATGACAACGACGGCCTTGGCGCCTTTGCGGAAGCACAAACCGTCGCGGAAGGCGAAGCCGCCGCCGCCGCCTCGTCGGCGAAGCAGCGCAGTGGGGCACGCGGGCCAGCGGCAGGAAAGCGCGTTGGCGCGACCAGCTCCGCCAACTCTACCGCAGCCCTGTTGGCGCCCGGCAGCGACCTCACCATCACCTTCACCCGCGAGCACCGCAGCCTGCTCGAGTCTCTCGTCCCGGCGGTGCTGACGTGCCTGCAGGGCGAAGGCAGCGACGCCGTCGTGGCGAATGCGCTGGACTGCCTGTTGGCCCTCGTCTCCCTTCGCCCGCCCCTCAACGCGATCAACGATCTGCAGAAAGAGCTGTTCGAAACGGTGACAAGCTTCATCGAGCGCGGCTCCGTCATCAAGCAGCGTGCCATCCGCCTCACCGCCGCCATGGTGGCCCACCAGAAATACGTCGTATCGGAGGCAAATGCGGTGCAGTTGGTCAAGCTGGTCCGCGCCGAGGTGATGGAGCGCAACGAGTTCATGTCTGTCTCGCTCAGTCTCCTCTACGCCGTCCTGGGCAAGCACGTGCACATCGCCGAGATCTATGACCTGATGGACGTTATCACGGAGTTGCTGCTACACTGGAGCGCGCGACGGGTGATCCGCCGCCGCTGCATCCTCATCCTGACCCGCTTCCTGCTCGAGTACCGACTCACACCCGAGAAGTTCAAGTCGCACATTGACCTGTACTGCCGCAACCTCGATTACCCCGAGCTGACCGGGCGGACGGCGCTGCTGGAGCTGCTGGACGCGCTGGTTGTCCGCCTCCCCGCCGTCATTCTGCGCGAGGAGGCGCCGGTGCTGCTCGTCCCGCTCGCCGCCACCGTCACCGGCAGTGAGTGGGTGGAGTGCCGCCGCCAGGGCGGGACGGTGCTGCAGCACCTCGCCCGCTACGCCGGTGTTGACGTGCTGGTGCCGGTGCTGTCGGCGTGGATGGCAGCTGGGCAGCCGCGTGCGACGCGCAGCATGGCGGTGCAAACGTGGGCCACCATCCTGCCCGCCCTCGCCGAGTTCTACGAGCTCGGCGCCGACAGCCCGACGCAGCAGAGCAGCGGGGCGGAGGAGGGAGGAGAGGACGACGCGAGGGCAGAGAACCGTGCAGCGTTTCAGGCGTGCTGCGCCTGGTCCGTCGAGGCCGTCCTCGATGGCTGCCTGTACGACCAACTCGCCGCCTCGGGCCGCAACAAGAAGCTGGACCAGCTCTCCGCCAAGGCGAAAGAAAAGGTAGAACTGGATGGATGGGCGTACATCTTCTACAGCCTGCGCGCCGCCGAGGCGATGCTTACGGCGCTGCCCGAGGAACTCTACGCGCTGCTGGCACCGCGCCTGCTGCCGCACATCACAGAGACGCTGATGGTGCACACCCACCCGTGGGTGCGCGCGGCAGCAACGCGCATTCTGCGCCACTACCTCTACACCTTCGTGGAGAACCGCTGCCATTACCTGCAGGAGGATGTGTGGCAGCAGAGGGCAAACGAGCCGGTGAGTCCTGCAGAGCAGCGGAACGCAGCCGCGGCAGGAGCGGAGGATGATGCGGAGGACGCTCTCTTGTACGTCTGCAACACCGGCGAGGGCGGCAAGAACGCTGTGGCGAGCGCGATGCAAACACTGCAGACGCTCGCTAGTGTGCTGAAGCGCGTCCTGGGTCTCGTGAGTGCGTCCGACGTGGCGATGGAGACGTACAACGCCCACCGCGCCATCGCCGACCCGGCTCGCGGCGAGCTGCTGAAGATTGCCGTTTACGTCCTGCGTGCCATGGCCGCCGTGGCCCTCTTTGCCCTCACGCAGACGTGCTTGGCGAGTTCGTCGTCAGCGTCGCCGGCACAGCCGCTGCGCCGCCTGCGCGCGTACAAGGACGTGCAGCAGCGCGTGCGCACAACCTACGTGGCCCTGCAGCACCAGCTGCACTCCCTCATCACCCCGGTGGTCCAGCAGAACAGCCTGGTCAACTACATGGTGCGCAGTGCGACGCTGCTGCAGCTGCTGGGCGGATGGATTTCCGTCCTGCCGCACGAGATGCGCAACGAGGCGCACACCGATGCCGCCATGGACGAAGAGGAAGGCGATGTGGATGCTTCACGGCAGCCGTACGCCACCTACAACGCACAGGTCCGCTGGATGTCACAGCAGCTGCTGTGCCCCACCTCAATGCTGCAGCAGTGCACGCTGCCGCTGCTCGGGCTGGGCTTGCGAGCAAAGCCCCTCTCGGAGAAGATCTCTCTCATCGCTTATCAGGTGACCTCGGTGGTGGAGCTGCAGCTGGAGGAGCGTCGCGGCGAGCTAACCACTCCTGTCGCCACGCAGATCTCCGCTGCGGACGATGGCGAGGCGAAGGTGGGCACGAAGCGCAAGCGCGATGCAGACAGTAAGACGAGTGCGGCGCTTGGAGCTGAGAACAGCGACGGCATCCCGCTGGAGGACGTGCTCGTCTCGCTGAAAACGCAGCTCGCCAGCATCCACGACGCACGCCGCGATCAGCAGGTGATGCAGAGCACAAAGAAGGCGCTGAAGCGCAGCCGCCGTCAGATGGATCTGGAGAGCAAGCAGCAGGGCTACCGCGGTCGCTCGTCCTCGGCAGCAAAGGGCCGCGAGACCGCGCCTGCGGCGAAGAAAAAGAGCTTCGCAGGGGCCATGAAGACCCGCCGTCGCGGCGCCTAACCACAGGAAAAAAAAAGCTGTGAATTACTCAAAATCTAAAAAAAATGTTTTATCAATGAGCTTGCTTGTAAACTTGCTCTTGGTATTTGTGTTTTGCGTGTCATCGATGGAAGATTTCGTTGTTGCTGATAATTTGGAGTTCTATTTTTTGCCTACTAATTTTCGTTTCCTCTATTAAAATTACTTTTTCTTAACTCTATAAAGTACGATTAAT
>MDUD01002015.1:183-21510 GCA_002216565.1 Crithidia mellificae | reverse complement strand
CTCTAAAGAAGTCCCTGCTCGTTTTGTTTAATTGTTTTCTTCATGTATGTGTCTGATCCAGTACATTGTTCCTTTTTGCGCTTCTCTTTGCGTCTTTTCTTCCTTTCTCACACGTTGTCTCTATTAGCAGTGCAGGCTTCACTTCAATGTGTCACACCTGTTGTTTAGTGCAGTCGCGGTGAATGACTATGTGCTATTTATTTACCCAATTTTTCTTGTCGCAACAACAAAAATAGATTAGCCATTTCTTTTAAAACGGGGTTTTCGTCCACCGCAAAAAGTCCAACGCTCGGTGTAAAATTTCCTTTATTCCTGCTATGTGATCAAACTTCTTTATCCGTTTTTCTACTTCCAATTATTTTTCTCCTCAATCTCGTTGTCCTTCGTACTGTGTATTTCTACCTTGTCCATTTTTCACTTTGTTATTGTTTCAAATGAGTGAGACGCCGCTTTAATTTAGTCAACTTGATATCCATGCTACTTTATTGTTTTTACCGATGTATTCCCTTTTTTTCTTTTCTTGGCGCGTCGTTTTGTGTCTGCCCCTATACACTTTGAGTTTTCGTGTTTTACTTTTTGCTGGCGTAAAAGTAGTTTCTTTTTCTTAAAAAAATACCTTTTGTCTTTTTTTTTTGCTTTTATCATTGTTTTCAAGGTCGTCCAAAAAATACTGTAACGTTAAAATATAAAAAGAAAATTAACAATATCAGCAAAGAGTGATATATTTTATTGCAACTGAGTGTGAATCTTAGCATATTGCTTTAGGTAATGTTTCCTTTTGTTTGCCTCTCTGAGCCAAAGATTGAATAATGCTGCATTTATGTCTCTTTTATCAATCTGGTGGTCATCAAAAATCCGTCCGTTATTGAGTGGTGTTGTGGCTATGGTGGCAGTTGTTCGATTAAAGCTTTTTTTCCTCTAATTTCCCCTCACATGCTTCTATTTTGATTTCTCTCTTCACCGCGTGTTGAATTATTTCGGTGGCAGTAAATTAGCTTTTTGCATAAACTTTTGAACACTTTACTCTCGAGTGTAACAATTCTCACAAAGATTTAAAAAAAGCGAATTTTGTTTGATTCCTCTCATACCTTTTCTTACAAATAGCTTCCCTTTTTCGTCCAGGCCCTTCACGACTTGAAGACTTGTAGTGTCTTGTTTTTATTTCTACACAAAGCAAACAACCAAATCTCATCCAACAATGCTGTTCGTCCGCTTCCTCGTGCTAGTGCTGATCCTGATCTTCTTCGTGCTGGCACTCGTCGGCACGCTGACGCTGCCCCTGTACTCGCACAAGATTACAGACTACAACCAGGATGGTAAGATTCGTGTCTCGCTGTGGAAGATTGACGTGAGCAAGGTGAGCGTGTCGGGCATCAACGAGACGGAGGTGCCGTCGTCGCAGGCGGTGCGCATCAACTACGCCGGCTGCACCAGCTTCCGTGCGGCCTTCCGCGCCATGCAGGCCTTCGCGATTGCCGGCACCGTCTTTGGCTTCTACGCCCTGCTCACCTCCTGCCTGCAGTGCTTTTGCCGTCTGAAGGTGAAGCTGCCACTCTTTCTGTTCATGCTGCTCGCCTTTATCAGCGAGGCCGCGCTCGTCATCATTGGTGGTGTGGCGTACGGCACGGAGTTCTGCAAGAAACTGAACGAGGACGGCAACCTGACCGCGGTGGTCTTCAAGGGGGCGGGCTACAAGCTGGATGCCTCGTACATCATTGAGATCGTGGCAGCGGCGGGTTACCTGATCACGTTCATTATCACCCCGTTCACGCAGCAGCTGTGGTGCGGCAAGTGCTAAGCAGCTCGAACTTTTGCAATAGAGTCGGAAACTCGCATTCTCTCTCGTTCTGCCACGCGTGTTTTCTTAGCAGCAGTGTCCCTTACCTTCCCATTTGAATGCTAAAGTGCTCTCACTCATCTGCGCAAGTCAGAAACTTAACCGACAGTTGCTTAAGCGTCACTTCTAGGGAAAAAAATTCCTCCAAAGTGCTTAATTGAAAGCACTTTTTTTGTCTTTTGCGTCTGCATGTGTGTGTGTGTGCTGAGGAGAACAATGTATAGTCCATTTTTTTCTTTTCTTCTTTTTGTCGATGTCGGCGTTGCTCGCATAGCTTTCTTCTACTATTTTATTACCACAAAAGCAGAAGAAGCAGCGTACCGCTTGTTCAAATGCTCTTGGTGTCGCTTCATTGCCAGTTTTCCTTGATACGTATATTTCTTCCTTTCTTTTCTGGCTTGCCAAAGTTTTAGTATGTGCACAAGTGCCACCTTCTTCTGTGTAAAGTTGCCGCCGTTTTACTTGTTTGCTAAAAACGTTTTGCGCGCAGTAGCAAGAAGGAAGGTGGAACAACATTTGCAGCAAAGCACTTGTGTGCCAAACCACATAAATGCACCGGCAATCAAAGAAAAAAAAAGCCGAACGAAATGAAGCGAAGCCAGAGTTCGATTAGCGTGTAGCATAAGCGCGCAACGCCAATTTTGTTCTTTTTTTTTCTGATTTATCTCGTCTTCTTTTTTTGTTTCTCCTGCTGTCAGCGCCGTTTGCATTTGTGTATTTTCTTGTTCTTCTAGAAATCATAAAAAATGAAAACTGTTCGCATACACACTATTGCAGCTGATGTCTCTTTGTATTTTTTTTCTCTCGGCTTCGTCGCAATTTTTACTTTGTTCGCTTGTTTCATCATCGTCTTCTACATTCTTTTTCTCTATTATATCTTGCTTTTGATAAGTTTCTTTTTTCCTTTTTGGCGATTTCAATGTGTATTCACGTGGTTGTTTGTGAGTTTTATTATTTTCCCTTGCTCTCTTTTCTCTCTTCTGTCTGTGTTTAGACCAGTGACTGTTTCTTTTTCGTAGTTGCAAAGTAAAGAAAACAAGATTTCTTTTAGGAAAGCATGGTGGTAGGTGGGTTGACGCTTCGAGATTTTTTCAAACAGCCTTTTCTTCTTCTTCGTTAACGTGTCAAAGAATTGCCTTTGCTCGAGCCCAGTGCTCCTTTCTAGCTGCCCGACGTTTACAGCCTTCTGCCACCACCTTCGATTACGGCCTATCAATTGATTTGTTTCTTCTTTACTCGGTCTTTTTGTCAATTAATTTACTTACTGAACAGAACATACCCTCCGCTTTGGCTTCGTGTAATAAGTGATGTATTTATCTCCGTCTTAAACTCTTGCTTGGTTCAACGTTTGCTTGCTTTGACAATCGTGCAACCCTTTTTTTTGTACCTCGTTTGCTTTGTTTCGCACTTCTGTTTTCTCACTGCCCTCGTCGTCACACGGTGCGTGCGCGTGTGCGCGCGTGGACAGCGAAGAGATACTCGAGTGCGATCCAGATATCATGAAAAGCTTCAACGATAAGTCGAAGAGTAACGGCCACAACAGAGCGCAAATGAAGGCCTGTTTGCGCCATTAGCGTCTCGTGTCAACTTGAGCCGAGTGCGCGTAGAGAACAAAAATTACAAAATGACGCAACGGCTCAAACCTCTTTTGAACTTTACTCTTTTGCTTCGGTTTCATTTCAACGCCATACTTCTTTACGTTATCTCTAGCTTTGTGAACCAATAAAATAAAGTAGAAAACCAAAGTTTGTAGACCAGCTACTCAATTGTAATTGATCACATGCACGAAGTAAATTAAGTGACAATTCTCGTGCACTTCCAGTGTGTTGGAAAAGTGAAGGTTAATCGTTTGAGGACAAGCATTTGTATCGCGTGGTGTGAGAATTGCTGCCTCACCAACCTTTTTAGCACGCACTGCTCAGCGCAAATCCTGAGAATGTGTGTCACGCTTTTTCTTCAAAAGATAAACAGCGCCTAGCTGCTGCGTTTTAAAGTCACGCTCTTATCACGAACGGGAAGTGCGGAGCGGCGCTTTGCTCACTGCTTGAAGCTCTACTGTAATTCCATGTCAAACTACTTTCTTTTGTCTTTTATTTTTATCTTTTACTTTTTTTTGCTTCTCTTCTTTCCACTTATTTTGTCCCTAGTTGTGATTCCTAACAGCCTACCGAGAAGCGACATCTTGGCAACACGCATACACACACAAACCCACACAGATCTGTCCATATCCTCCGTGTACTCGAAAGGATATTGCAGATAAAGACAACAGAATGTCTGCTGCGTCGTCCCCCCAGCTGCAGACGCCAGTGGAGCAGCGTCAGGTCCACTACGTCTCCGACAACGTCTTCAGCCTCGGCACCCTCAGCTGCGCGGTGTGTGGGCAGGCCTTCCCGGTTCAAACGAACGCGTGGCAGCGTGCGACGTGCAGCTGCTGCGGCACGCTGCATGAGCCCGGCACGCACACCGCCTTTCAGCGGCAGCTGCGTCACCCGGATGGCGCGCCGGGTGTGAAGGTGCAGAACAAAGTCTGCAGCACCAACACCGCCGCGGCGATGTTCTTCACCGAGAAGGAGGTGGCCCTCGCCGCGCAGTACATCAAGGACACCCTTGGAGATGAGTTTGCCTCCGGTGCAGCGTCGTCGACCGCGGCGTCGGCGAAGAACGGAATTGCGAAGCGTGCGGGCCAGATGGAGGTGGATAACCGTGTCATCGAGGACGCCTTCTGCGAGACTTGCGGCGTGCATCGGCCCTGCAAGACGTTTGCGCGGCAGACGCGTAGCGCGGATGAGGGTCAGACTATCTTTTTCCAGTGCACCAAGTGTGGCTCGGAGTGGCAGCAGAACTCGTAGTCCGCCAGGTTTACAGACGCCGAAGAGGCAAACTCTTTGTCGTATCGTTTCGCTTTCTGCATTTTTTTGTTGCAGTGCTACTGTAGTGACAACAACAAAAACAAAAGGCCAACTTGGTGGTCTAATGCTTTGCCCATGACGCAATGGAGACCAGAGATTCGCGCTCGTTAGTTATTTTCCTGCGTTTGCGTCGTGTTGTGTTTTTTTTTTCGTTTGATTCGGTATTTTGTTTGGTCTCTGTACTGACCTTCGCTTAATTGAATGAGTTTCGTCTAATACTGTTGTTTTAAACCTTGCTAATTGAACGCCACTACTACGCGCAGGAGTGGGAGGTGTGCTCAAACCTTCGCTTTCACGCCCCGTTCATAACCTAAACTGCATAAATTAAAGCTAAAGGAGTAATACAAACAAGAAAAACTACTTCTGCACGACGAATGGACGAATTTAATTTTTCAAATGCAACGAGAAAAATTGTTCTCTTTTCAGCAACATATATGAAGCTTAAAAAGGTTTTGTGCTGAACAAACACACGTCTAGCAGCTTTAACTCAGAAAGAAAGCGAAAGAAGGCTTTTAATCAGCACAAGTGGCATTTGTACGCTGTTGGCTCTGCAAAAAACGGAGAAAAAAGCTGGTAATGAACTTCTCTATTGTTCTGTTTTATTTCCAACCCAATTGACTGATGACCTAGAAAAAAAGCTCGTTCAGTACACTGTAGGTGACGCCTGCACGTTTTGTGCTTTTCTCCACGCTACTACGCCTCACACGCGGTGCAAACACACAAAACAAACAATTAAAGAAGGGTCTGCTCTTTTATTCACACCTTTTTTTCTCTTCAATGTTGGCTGACGAAGGCGGCGCAGCCCAGGCGGCACCGGCGGAGTCAACGCCGCCCACAAACATCGCCCCCCACCCACCGCGGTCTCTTTTGACTCGCAGTGGCGGAGGCGGCAACAACACGAGTGTCAGCTTTGGTAATAACAACAACAACAATAATAGCACCGCCCCGACAAAGCGCTTTACCGTAAGCTCTGTCGCCGCCGCTACCACCACCACCACAGCCACCGGAGCAGTCGCAGGAGCACCGCTGCGCGATGCATCACCACCTGCCAGCGAGGCCGCCACCACCGCTGCCGCCGCGCCGATGGACCGCGTGTTGCAGACCGGCCAGCCCACCTTCTCCACCCAACTCGACTTTCTGACGGTCAACCGCGTCGTGGCGGCCTTCGAGCGGGCGGTGGAGCGGCTGGAGCTGCTGAGCCTGCTGGACGCAGCGGAGCCGGTCGACGGCAGCGAGGCCGCCAACGCAGCAACGACGACGACGGCGGCGGCGGGGGCGTCCGCCGGAAGAAATGGGCCGGGGCCGATGAGCACGGTGCACGGCACCGCGACAGCGAGCACAGTGGGCGGGCTCGCCGCCTCTGCCACATCTACTATCCGCGGCGCGGCGGTGCTGCAAGGAGAGGGCCGCGATGCGAGTTTGGCCACCGCGCAGCGCGTTGCTGAGGTGCTCGCGGCGAGCCAGCAGCAGGGCAGCCGCGGGCGGCCCTCCGTGCTGGAGCTGCTGGCGGAGCAGCGGCTGCTGGAGCGGCGCTACGGCGAACTTCTCGTTCAGACGCAGCCCATCGTCTCCCTTCACCCGGGTGAGCCGCAGCTGCGCAAGCAGTGCTTCGGCAACGTCCAAGATGCCGAGCAGGCAGCCCTGCAGCAGGAGCTGGCGCACGTCTCCGCCCGGCTGCGTGACACGAATCGGCTGCTCTGCACCCAGCTGCAGGACAACCCGCAGGACGCGGACAACTGGGCCAAGGTGTCCAACGAGCGGCGCGAGCTGACCGCGCTGCTGCGCGATGTGGTGAGTGAGCTCACAGCCGGCTACAAGGAAGTCTTCCAGCACCATCAGCAGCGCGCACGCAAGAGTGACACCGGCGGCAACAGCCACCTCGGCAGCAACCCAAACCGACTCAACAGCATCAACACCACCCACCGCACCCACACCGGCGGCGGCGGGGCCGAGAACGGCGGCGAGCACAGCCTGCGGCTGAACAGCGTCGCCGACTCGCCTGCCGCGCACAGCGTAGGCGCCGCCAACTCCACCGTGGCGCGCACGAACAGCCGCCTCTCCTCCGCTGTTGGCGGGGCCAACGGCGGCGGCGTTGGCGGTGGGCAGAGCAGCGAAGGCGAATCGCAGCAGACGGCGCTGAAGCGCTTCGGCAGCACGGTGCAGCGCCGCCGGGTCTCGCGCAACGCCTACCAGGCCCCTCGCCTCCCCCTCGCCTCCACGTACCACCAGTTCGCCGTCAAGGTGCTACAGGAGGAGGCGGCGCAGCAGTGGGCGGACAACGTGCTCGCAAAAGAGCGCGCGCTGAACCAAAACGTGAAGCAGCTTCAAGCCGACCTGGTGCGGGAGCGGGAACTGAAGGAGAAGGACGTGGCGGAGCGCAAGGCGAAGCTGTCGGCGCTGCAGCTGGAGCTGCGCAAGCTAAAAGCCGCGATGCAGCAGCGGACGGAAGCGGCCAAGGCACGCGGCGAGGCGGCCACCGAAGGCCTGCAGCGCGACGGGGCGGCGGAGATCAGCGAGGTGCGGCAGGCCGCGCAGCGCAGTGAGCGCTTGCTCGCCGTGGAGGCCGACACGCACAGCGCCTTTGCCGACTTCTTGCGGCAGCGCACCGCCGCCACCGACGCGCTCGCTAGTGAGTGGGAGGCGAAGACGCAGCGTGAGCTCAAGAAGAAGGAGGCGGCGAAAATTGATGTAGAGAGCAGCCGGCAAGGCTGTGCGCAGCGGCTGGCTGACTTGGAGCAGGAGCAGGCGATGCAGCTGGAGCTGAAGAAGACACGGGAGGCGAAGACGAAGGCGGAGGAGGAGGAGCGCCAACGTGCGGAGGAGCAGCGCGCCGCCGAGTACGCCGCCGCCTCGGTGCTGGAGGCCGCCTTGAAGGCGATGATGACGCGACAGACACTGGCAAAGCTAAAGAAGGGCTCGAAGAAAAAGAAGAAGGGCTAAGGACGCGCGCACACAACTTTGCAAAATGTCGCTTTTGTTGATCGCGCAGATTGTTCTTTTTTTTTATCTTCACCGTGCAAAAAGATACAAACTGTTTCAATTTTTTTTGACCCCGTGCGGACTCTGCTTTTAGACATGTAAATACCATTGGCAGGTGCGTGCTGCCATATCAACTTATTCTGCATATGTACATTTTTCTGTTGTTTTTCTACTCATATTTATTGCGTCAGTGTGACTACGCGCTCAAAACTTCAAGACAAAATTAGCGAAAATAAGAGCACAAACGCGGATGAGGTTTAGTGTGGGCCTCCGAGAAGAAAAACAAAAAGGGACAACAGGCGTTACTGCTGAAAACCAGTTGCTTTTCTTTTTGCATTAGCACCACAGCACGTCATTGTTTTGCACCGACACTGCACAGCCAAGAAGGTGTGTCTAACTGTGACCGAAAAAAGTAAACTCAAACTAAGTCAACGAAAAAGTTTTCATTCTTTTTTTTTTTACAAAAAGCTACTTGAAATTTTTTCCTTACTCTTCCCATCTCATCACCTTGTCTTATTGTTTTTACTTACGATACAAACAATAATTATTATGTTTTGGCATTTTAACAAGTACGCTCTCATCAACGTCGCTCAACAGAAGGATCAAAACGGCGCATCGTTATCATCGCTTTCTCAGCAAGAGACAGGAAGGGGAGATGGCCAAGGACAAACAAAAGCTGAAGCACCGCAAAGCGAAGGCAGCTCATGACGACAAGGCACACCCGCCGGCTTCTCATGCTAAGCACAAGCAAAATTCTCATAAGCAGCCTTCACAGCTCTCAACGTCACCTGCAGGCAACGTCGACGCCGCACCACGGTCGATTGAGGATGTCGCGCGTCTTTTTATCGGAGATGGCACCGCGGTTGAGGAACTCGTGAAGGCGAATTCGACGACAGCGCAGCAGCACAGCAGCGGTGCGAAACGTCCTCGAGAGCCGTCCTCTGATGGAACGGCAAGTTCTCTGAGCAAAAAGAAGGCTGAGGGCAACGTTGCATCTCATCAAAGCAATGCGGCTTCCTCGCAAATCGCTCACTCTACTGCAATAAAAAAAGATTTACCGACTGCAAAAGGAAAAAAGACAAAACCACTCCACGGTAAAGTGACTGCCTCGAAGAAGGATGAAGTGGACAATGGGGAGGAAGAGGACGAGGACGTGGCGCTGTCGCGTGCCGTACAAGCCCAGACGTTGAGTTTTCTACAGCACCTCAACCCACAGAAGAGCAAAACGTTCTGGGGTCTGCGCGATGTGGCGCAAGGGAAGAAGGTGAAGCCGGAGCAAGGCCCCACCACCTCCGGCGCCATCACGGGCCCCACCAAAGCAGCAGCAGCTGCAGCAGCGGTCAACGCGAAAAATAAAAACAAGAAGGGCAAGAAAAATCGAGCGTTGGCTGACGATGGGGAGGAACTGTGGCGTGTTGGTGGGCCGTACATCCCAAGTGACGCGGAGAGCGAAGAGGAAAACGTTCACGACACAAGACACAGCAAACGTCCGCAACAGCGCAGTGGCGCGAAGGCGGATCGCAACGCTGGAGATGATGAAAGCGATGCGTTGTCGCACAGCTCGGCGACGAGCAGCGAGCCGTCGTGGGTGACGGACAGCAGCGACGATGAAAATGCAGGAGGGGACGATAGCAGCGATGGCTTCAGCGAAAGCGATGAGGCGGAGCAGGAGAGTGACAGTGACGACGGCGATCGCGGAAGAGGAAAGGCTGGGAAGACCGATAAAAAAGCAAGTCACGGTTTGCCGAAAGGTGGTGGCCGACTGTTTCAGAGCGGCGATGACGTTTGGGATGACGACGACGACTGAGAAGGGCAAAGCTGTACGGTATGGGTTGCTACATTCATTGCTCCCAGGAGAGCATATGCACATAAGCGTTGCACGCGTTCAACTTGTTGTAGAAATAAACACGACGTAAGCAAACGTAAAGAAAGAAGTGAAATAGTTAGTCGATTTCCGGACAATAAAGATGTTACTGCTAGCTGCGTTCGGTATCTTTTCACCTAGGACATATTTTATGAAAGCGTGCCACATTGCAATAGACTTGGTGATGTTTAAGTGAAGCTGATCATATCATTGATAGAAATAGCTAATTGATGGTAATAATGCACTCGACTAACTCTTTTCTCTGCTTTCGTCTTTCTTTCTACATTGTGTGTTGCTACCCATTTTCGTTTTAAACATTCACTTCGTTTTCTTCATTCTCATCCACATAACCTCGCAAATGCAAACAGTTTTTTAAGTCAATCTTCATACGATCATCTTTACCCCTCTTTCAGTATACTTTTCATCTCTTCTTTCTCTCTTCAATTGCAATCGAAACTCAAAAAAAAAAAATGTCTTCGCCTAGCAACTACAAGAAGGTGGTGGTGACGGAGCTGTCCAAGGACTTCCGCAAGTCGACGGCGGTGGTGGAGGCGCACCTGCCGGAAGAGGTGCCGCAGGGTCACGTGCGCATCGCCATCACGTACGTCGGGATCAACGCGAGCGATTTGAACTTTGTCAACGGCTCCTACTTCAAGGCCCCGAAGCTGCCTTTTGACGCCGGCTTTGAGGCCGTCGGCACTGTCATTAAAGTGGGTGCGGGCGTGTCGAACTTCAAGGAGGGCGACGTGCTCACGGTGCTGCAGTACGGCGCCTTTGCGGAGTACATGGATGTCGCAGCCGCGTCCTGCATCCTCGTGCCGGACCTGAAGCCGGAGTACACCGTGCTCTCCCTCAGCGCCATGACGGCGGCCATCTCGATTGGCGAGCTGGGCCGCCCGAAGAAGGGCGAGATTGCGCTGGTGACGGCCGCGGCCGGCGGCACGGGCCAGATTGCCGTGCAGCTGCTCAAGCACGTGTACGGGTGCACCGTGATCGGCACCTGCTCCTCGGCGGACAAGGCGGAGTTCCTCAAGAAGATCGGCTGCGACCACGTCGTGAACTACAAGACGGAGAGCCTGGACAACCGGCTGCACGAGCTGGCGCCGAAGGGGGTGGACATCGTGTACGAGTGCGTGGGCGGGCAGACCTTCAACGACGCCGTGCGCCACATCGCCGTGCACGGCCGCATCATCGTCATCGGCACCGTCTCGAGCTACAAGACCGGTGAGCAGGTCCCCTTTTCCCACCCCAGCGGGACGCCGCTGCCGACGCTGCTGATGGTGAAGTCTGCCTCCCTGAACGGCTTCTTCCTCCCACAGTTCCACCACGTCGTGCCCAAGTACGCGAAGGAGCTGCTGTCTGCCCTGGAGGCGAAGCAGCTTCAGTTCTTCATCGACCACAAGGAGTTCAAGGGTCTGGAGAGCATCCCGGACGCCGTGGACCACCTCTACTCCGGCAACAGCTTTGGTAAGGTGATCGTCAAGGTCCAGTAAATTTGTTCCTCTTCCTTCTGCAGGTTGGTAAATCCAGAAGAAGAATGAAGGCTGCCAGATTTCGACCCATCAAATGAAACACACAAGAAGTCAGAGCTTGGGGGGAAACAAAAAGGGGCGGAGCAGATGTATGTACACATTTGTGATTATCGAGATAAAATTATTTCTGTTTTTGTCGGATGTCACCATCTCGCTCACGCTTCTTTTATTGTTTCTTCCAAAAAGATTTTTTTCACTTTTCATCTATGCCAGTGAGCCTCTTTCCCTTTTGTTTTTTACAAGCCTACAGATGCGGCGCTTCTTGACGCTGGGTACAGTACCGCGTGCCGACTCCGCGGCTGCGCGCAAAGTTTATCATTTATACACCGATCCGAATCTGTTCCACTATTTATATTATTATTATGACACCATAATTTTTGTTTGTTTTATCCCCATGCAAAACGTACTCAGTCACCTAGCTTTCCAGCCAACACTGATAACAGAAGCTCTTCTATTCTCTTTTTCTTGTCGCTTCTATATTCCTTTGTTGTCCGTCAAATCATCACCAGTACCGCCTGTCCTTTGCATGTGAACGTTCAACCTTTCTTGTTGAACACTTTTGTTTTCACGTGTAGATTTCTTGTGGCTGTTGGTATCACAATTTCTAGAGGCAGGGATCACGCCAGGTGTACGCGGCAGCGGCATGCGGTGGCGACCACAAAATGATGCAAGCGCGCTTAGAGAAGAGAGATGCGTACGTCAGCTGTGGGCTGTGAAAGAAGGTGCATAAAAGCGGATACGAAACCAACAAAAATTAAATAAAAGAAACACTGACGAGAAAAAGTGAAACGTAAGCGGGTCTCTTCAAATTGATAAAACGAGGAGCTTTCGTTTAAGGTATAAATTGCAAGTAGACCATGCGAGAGACACAGAAGTAATGTGCTATCGTGTTAATCAACAAGGAGGAGTACTACTCCTAGAGTTTTGAGCAGCGGCGGACGCGGCCATCGGGGAATTTTATCCCGTTTGTTTTTTAAGCTTTACTTCTCTACTGGTAGTCAAGCATGTTTGCCTAATTTCTGTTCTCTCTCTCTCTATATTGCACCTGGTTCATCAGCAGTCTTTATTAAACATAGCAATTCTCATAAAACGAATGACTTGTGAGCGTGCACGTTGAAGCATCATTCACAATTATCACCCTCACCATCATCACTTTCACTGTTGTCAGTAGATTTCTAACCCACGCGCTTCCTACTACAAACACACCCAGGCACACAATTATTATACTAGATCATTAATTAATACGGGTGCTGCAGATTTGCTGATCTGCACTCACCTCTAAGTCTTTCACTGGGCAGTGTGGTTTTCCTCTCTTTGCTTCTTTTGCCACGTGTCCTTTTTGCGATTTTTTTTTTTGCGTCTTCTTTTCCACGCTCCTTGACGCCTTTGTGTCTTTTGTATTCTTTTGTGTGGTTCTCTCCTCCAAGTAATCTGCTTTCATTCTATTCAAACCTTCTGTAGCAAACATACATCGAAGACGCACCATTGAGTTTGCCCTGTCATAATTTTTTTTCTTTTGTTGCGTCTCTTTTGTCTTTTCCTCATCTTCGCACTAGAACCTCATCTTGACCACTCTCCTCAAGATGAATCGTGGCTTCGTTGCAGCGGCGCAGGACACCGCCGTTGCCGTGACGGCGCACGCCCCAGTGCTCGCCGCGATCAGCGCCGGCAGCGTCGTGGCCTACCTCGCCACCCTGCACTACATCCCCCGTGTTGCACAGGCGCTTTTTGAGCGCAACATCTACGGCATCGACATCAACAAGACCACCCCCGAGCAGCGGAAAGTCTTTGCGGCGAAGCGGCGCACCGGGCAGACGGAGGAGAAGGCGTTTCAGAAGCAGGCAGTGCCCGAGTCGCTTGGCATTCTCGCCGGAGCTGTGTACTTGTCGGTGGTGATGGTGCTCATGGTGTGTCTCGGCTACTTCCGTGATGAGGCGGGCGACATGCACACCTCCCTGCCCGGCCCCCTCATGACGATCACAGTCATGCTGCTGCTAGGCTTCGTAGATGATGTGCTGGACGTGCGGTGGCGGCACAAGATCATCCTCACCACCCTCGGCTCCCTCCCGCTGATCATGACCTACGACGGCAGCCTGTCGGTGCTCATGCCACGCTTCTTCTCCTTCTTTGGGCTTCCGACGGTGAATGCGACGAAAGGTTGGCTGTTGAGCTTCGCAAACCTCGGCAACGAGTCTGTCGTCTTCGACGTCGCCCAGCCCTCCACCTGGGTGCCCTACGCGGTGAATCGGTCGATCTTCGAGGTGGTCGACGGCGGCGCCGTGCTCGTCTACCTCGGGCCCCTCTACCTCCTCTACCTCTCCATGCTGTGCATCTTCTGCACGAACAGCATTAACATCTTAGCCGGCGTCAACGGGGTTGAGGTGGGGCAGAGCATCGTGATTGCTGTTGCCTCGGTGGTCTACAATTTGTGCCAGATGCGGCTGGAATCCCAGGCGACCGGGCTGGCAAGCAAGGTGACCACCGAAGAAGTTGTTGCGGCGCACGACATGTCAAGCGACCACCAGATCCGCGCGCTGCTGCTCCTGGGTCCGTTTATCGGCGTGAGCCTCGCCATCTGGCGCTACAACCGCTACCCAGCGCGCATCTTCGTGGGCGACAGCTACACGTACTTCGCTGGCACGGTGCTCGCCGTCTCTGGCATTACGGGCGTCTACAGCAAGACGCTGCTGCTGTTCTTTGCGCCGCAGGTGTTCAACTTCATCATCTCCCTGCCGCAGCTCTTCGGCTTCGTTTTCTGCCCCCGCCACCGTGTCCCAACTTGGAATCCAAAGACGAACCTCCTGTCCAACAGCCACAACTATACCATTTTGAATGTCATTCTTTATTACCTCGGCGACATGCACGAGGCAAAGCTGACGTGGACAGTGCTGAAGTGCCAGGTAGCGGCGTGCGTTATGGGCTTTGGTATCCGCTACGTGTTGAGCTCCTTCCTGTACGACGAGGTGCGTTGAGGAGAGAGCGGAAGCTGTTTAACAGGCAGAGAATAGGGGGATTATATGAAACTTTCATTGTCGCCTGTTTCGCGTTCAATTGCCAGGAAATCTCTGCTGTTTTTCCTTAGCTGGTCGCTTACTTTTCTATTATAGTGACTATTGCTGCAGCACTCTGCTTGCTAGGCATGCAACGTTGCTCACGCAGAAAGCTCAAGAGATGTGGAGCTGCCAGAGCTTAACGGTAAACATTTGCGTAGCGCTGTCGCGAGTGCGTCCTAGATCCCACAAAAAAAATTCAAGCTCGTTATTCTACGAGAACAAAACTTGTTTTCAGTGCTGATTTAAAAAAGTAAAAAAAAAACCTGGAGAATGATCATTCCAGCTGTGCTGCTAATCCGAAAAGAAAATATAGAGAGAATTTCAAATGAGAGCACTTCTCGCAAAGTTAGTCGTAATGAATCAAAGCTTGTAGAAGCTGTTTAATTTGTTGCTCTTGCATTCCATCAAACTCCCGATGTATTATTGTCATAGTGTACTTCAGTAACTATATATTTATTCCTTCCATTTTATGTCTAAAGAAATTGAATACATAAAATAAAGTGCAAGTATTACCAGTGTACACCATTTTTTGAAGTACAAACGGCTTTTTCTCCCCGGAAGCCGTTTCCAGGTCTATAAGTAAGAGTTTATCATAGAAGCATAAGTTGTGCCTTCAATCCCTTACGTTGCTGAAGGTGCCTAACTCATATACTATAGAATAGAAAGAGAAACTTTCACCCGCATACTTTCCTTGCATCACTGCACCAGGATTGTAAGAATCCGTGCAGGCAATGTCGTCAACGGAAGCCAACGCTGGCGGCGGTGGAGGTGGTGTCCACCTTGCCGTCAACTCCCTCGCAGATGACCGGGCCTTCAACAATTATCACCTGTCCGCCTTCACCGCGATGGAGGTGCCGGCGACGGTGGTGCCGCGCTTCTCGATGGACCGCGTGGACTGCCTTGGCGGCAGCTACGGCCCCTTTGCGCCGAACTACCCCGTGGAAGTGCCGCTGTGGTTGGCCCTGTACCTGCGTCAGACCGACACGTGCGCCATCCAACCACCGGACTACCTCCGCGTCGAGTACCTGCGCGACGTGATCGAGCGCGAGCGCACAAACGACCAAGGCTTTGAGAGCCTGCCCTTCTACTTCTACGAGATTGCCAAGAAGCTGACGGAGCGCGGCGGTGGCACCACGGGCGGTGGCGGCGCTGGGGGCGGTGCCGGTGGCACGGACGATGGTGACTTCATCCCCAACGTGGTCGAGGTGATTCGACTGGTGAACGAGATCCACGCGATGCGGCAGCAAAAGCTGAAGAACCTGATGACCGTCTTCGAGGCAGAGGGCTCGCCCATGTTCATCCCCGGTGTGTTGCTGACGAACATCGTCTGCCACGAGCTGCACTTTCTACGGACCAGCTTTGCCATTGTGCTGCAGCAGGCGGCGACGATGGAGCGGGAGCGGCAGCGTGTGGTGCGTCTGCCTGTCGTCTCCGCGGCCCCCGCCGGTCGCCCGTCGACGTCGTCCACGACAGCGCTCACGGACGGCATGGCCGGGATGAGTGGAGCGGCGAGTACGCGGACAACCACCACGACGGTGGGTCGCGGGACAGACATCTTCTCCGACGTGGGTGGGGAGAGCACGATGTTGCAGGACGGCGTGTCGCACTCGCAGGGCTCCGCACTGACGACGGCCACAACGGCCACCAGCGCTACCACCGGCATGACCCCCGCCGGGGCGACGCAGCAGCCAGACACGTCGGCCGAAGTGACGCCGCTGGCGCAGCCGCCCGTGAAGAAACGCCGCACGCTACGGCAAACGTAGGGACAGACCGCAGTGGTCAACTTGCATCGTTGGTGTGCGCTAAATGGCAACTTACCAGAAAAAAAAAGTTGTTGTGATAGCTTTGCGCTTACTGTTGGCGCTGGTCGTCACTGTCGCGTAGCTACAGTGATGTCTGCTTTTAATTATTTATTAATATTTTTGTATATCAAAATGCAATGTGTGGTATCTGCGTCACTTTGCCGGTCAAAGTGTACAAAAACAACTCGGTAGCCAAGAAAAGCAGCAAAGCCAGAAACGCATGAAAGAGGTTCTTTTTTAGTATTTTCACAGTTCCTGTGTAAGCCTACCACTGATTCATAACTTTGTCCTAAACGCTATGAAGTGCCTTTGCCTCTTTTTCCTTTTTAATCCTCTATAAAATTGAGATATGGAATTGTCTTTCCTTGACAGCTACCTTTGCGTGTCAAAACGTTTACTCTCCTCATTCTATCCCATTTTTATCTTTGATGTGTCTCTCTATCTGTTTTTTTATGTCACTCTTAACCTAGGTACCTCAACCTAACACTGTCCTCGTGTTCATTCAAGTGTCGATCAGTCACATTTACGCAAACGTTATTTACCTGTCAGAGGTGAACAGCATCTAGGCGCATTAAGTATAACCAAAGAAAACCATCAAAACGTCAATTGGTTTCTTTTTCCACGCCACAGTCCGCACACACACAGCCACAAATAGCATCTGAAGAGCAATTTACTTATTTCGATCAACGAGAAGCTCTCTGTGACGCTCCACTTGCGCAGGCACTCCTTCTCAACTATTTAACCTTTTATCTTACTTTTCTGCCGTTCTCCTTTTTTGCCTTTTAACTATACCCCCGCCTGCTCGTCGCTGCGCGCGTGTGTGGGTGTGTCTTTCAAACTGTCTTCTTGCAGATACCTTACCCACACCAGCTATTTTCATTTCCTCTCGTTCGTTTTTAACTATCTTGTTCTGTTTTTCTTTCTCGCTACTTGCCCTACCAGTGTAGTCAGTAACAACTCATAAGTCCATATCTGAGCGCAAGAGCCCAGGCTGTCGGACACTTTGTTGCTGTTTCCAGTTTAGATTAACTTATAGAAAAACTCATCTTTTCTGCTTTTAGGTTTCGCATTTCTTTTTCGTTTTCACTTCTCAAAGTTTTTCTCTCTTCTTTTCGTTTTTGTTTTGTCCGTTTCCCCTTGTTTGTTGTTCTTTCACGCAACCAGCCGTACGACTCGATATCATTAAGAAGGAACAAATTCGTAAGAGCTTCTTGTGACTTCCCCCGCCCAATTTTTTTTTCTCTTTCTCTGTTTATCTTTGCGTAGCCAGCAAAGTTTCTCTGTATAGCTCTTAAATTTTCTTATCATTGCAGATAAAACGAACACAAAGTTCTACGCTCTAATCAGCTCTTTTGTAGTTTTCATCGTGCTGTTTCACACAGCACACATCACCCAGCCCTTGCTGCCCTTCTTTACAACCCTTTTCAAGTTTTTAAACGCTTCTTTTTTTCCTTTGAGCGTGTGCAGATTTTCGTGTTGAACAGAGCACCTGCACGCAAACGCAGCGTCAGCTTCGACACTCCAAAACAACAAAAGGATCAAAGAAAAATACCACCATTTGACTCTTTTACTTCTTCCTTGTAGCACAACAAGTGGTTTTTTTTTCTTTTATTGGGTCTAAAGCATACGGCTTCTTGATATCTTCAACACTCACTGATTGTAATTGTCTTTTCTTTTAACTTTCTGTCTCGTTATTTTCCTTTAATCTGGTTATTTTGTCGCTACCCTTTTCGTGTTGTTCCACATCAGCCGCTAGTCTTGACTGTACAGCAATCGTCTAATATTGGTTGCTTCGCTATCGTTTTGTTCCACCGAAAGCAACTCTGCGAAGCTGTTGCTTGTGTTGTTGCTGCTCTTCCTCCGCGCAGTTTCCTGACTACTGTTTTTTTCTCTTTCATCGCAAACACCTATATATACGAAAGACCTTGCAAGCACTCGCAAGCTCTACGCAAATACAAAAAGACAGTATTCTTTTTTTCTTCCAATCTGGAAGTCCAAACGCAACAATAGCACTCAAAATAAATAAAATTGTCAATGTTCCGCAGGCGCAACAGTGACAAGGCCCGGCTGGAGCCGGAGATGTGCGTGCTGCTGCGCAGCGTGGCCCGCTACCCCGGCGACGTGCTGCAGGGCGTCGTCATCGTCGACTTTGGTGCGCCGGTCGACCTGCTCACCTTAGAAGTCCGCATCTGCGGTGATGAGCGAACCACCCTCGGCGGGCTGCTTGTCACCGACAAGAACCCCGAGGCCCGCAAGATGGTCTACTACGAGCAGTTCGTCACGCTGCGCGGCGTTGACCACGACTCGCTTGAGCAGCGACGGGGGCTGCTGGGACGCCGCCGCACCATCGTCGCGCAGGACAGCGCTGCCGTGCGCAAGTCCGCCTCCACTGCCTCATCGGTAGAAGTCCCTTCCGCAGAGAATAGCATCTCCGACCTCTCTCCCTCCATCCTCAACGCGGCTGCCGGCAGCGGCACCACGGTGCACCTTATCCCAGGCACTTACTCCTTTCCGTTCAAGGTAACGCTGCCGGACACGCTGCCGCAGTCCCGCGAGCTGCACCGCGCGCGCGAGGGCACGTCTCTGCTGCGCTACCGCGTCTTCGCGACGCTGATTCTTGTCGGTGGCAAAGTTTACTCGGCCGAGACGCCGTTCCGCGTGAACCCGCTCCCTGTGCAGATGCAGCGGTGGTTCCAGCTGCACGGCGACGAACAAAACGGCACAGACGCGTCCGAGGCAGACGATCTGGGCATGAGCGCTGACTTTGCCTCGCCTGCCGCGGAGAGCGGGTCTGCCAAGCCGGGGCTGCGCTCCATGCTGCTCTCGTCTCCCGGCACCATCAGCACCGACGCAGCGGACCGCGAGCGGGAGGTGACGTGCCAGCGACGCATTCGGCACTATCGGCAGTTCCCCGAGCACCAACTTGCGGCGGAACGCGCAGAGTACGAGAAGCGGGTAGAGGAGCTATTGGCCACGGCGAAGAAGAGCGACAAGAAGGCAGACAACAGCAACAACCGTATAGCGGATAAGAGTGGTGG
Organism: Crithidia mellificae; assembly: GCA_002216565.1. Lineage (NCBI taxonomy): Eukaryota > Euglenozoa > Kinetoplastea > Trypanosomatida > Trypanosomatidae > Crithidia > Crithidia mellificae. The sequence goes on along the minus strand of MDUD01002015.1, from coordinate 2,496 downwards.
CAAGAAGAAGAAGAGCGACAGCGGGGCCGATGGCGGGGAGGAAGAGGACGACGACGAGGACGACGGCCCATCGTCCCCGCAGGGGGTGCGGGAGATGAAGAAGGCCGAGGAGGAGGCGAACAGCCGCAAACTACGACCGACCAGCTTCCGCGAGCGTCGCGCACGACAGGAGGAGACGGACAACCGCTCGCTCGACGGCAACGGCGATCACGCCGACGTTGGCGCCGGCGGCGATGAGGAAGGCGAGGACGAGTACGATGAGGACGAGGTGCGCGCCTTTGAGACAAACGCGACGGGCAGTGCGGCGGCCACGCCACCGCCGGAGAAGAGCACGCTGGCCGCCAACGCCGCTGCAGACGCGGCGAACACGTCCAAGGAGAAGAAGAAGAAGCACCGTCACCACAGCAAGAGCGGGGCTGGCGAGGCAAAAGGCAAGGACAGCGCCATGGTGGAGGACAACGTGGATCAGCTTGCCTTCACGCCGCCAGATAAGGAGCTGGCCCCCGTGCCGGCGCACATGGCTGTGCGTCACTCAGTGGACACCACCAACGATGCGGCCTCGCAGAAGAAGAAAAAGAAGGAGAGTAGTCGGCGCAAGAGTCACGACAAGAAGGGTGCGGAGGAGGAGGAGGAGGAAGATGAGGAAGCGGGAGAGGACGGAGATCAGAAATCGCAAGGGACGCAGGCACACCGCCGTCGCTCGCGTTTCGTGCCCCCGCCGTGGCACCAGGAGTTTAACATTAGCCTTCGCGGCGGCTTTCTGCGCACCGGCAAGGTGAAGGTGAAGCTGTCGCTGCGCAGCCCGCTTGTGTCTGTGGGCTACGGCAGGGTCATGGTGAAGCTGCTCGTGGACAACTCCGACGGCAGCGGCACCATCACGAAGGTGAAGTACTCCCTCATTACGCGGTGCTACATCCGCACAAAGACGGAGGTGTACAACTACCACATCGACAACGTCGAGACGCTCGCGGATGTCAACATTGAAAAAGGCAACGTTGTGGCCATACCGGAGGTGGAGGTGCCAGTGCCGCGGTCGACTCCGCTTACGATGCTGACGGAGGGCCAGGGTACGCTGACCTTCCTCAACGTGCGCTTCTACGTCGGCACAACGCTCAAGACCTTCTCAAAGTCGGTGGAGACGGAGGTGGTACTTGTGTCGGGGCAGGACTCGCAGAACAGTAGCCGGCGGTTGCTGCGCTGGTCTTGCTTTTTCCGTCGCCGCAACAGCGACGACACGCGCGACCTGACGGTGCGTCCGCCGACGATCAACTTGTCGGAGCAGAATTCGAAGGTGCGGGTGATGCAGGCGTCCGAGCTGACGCGGTCCCCTTCGGGGCTGTACAACAGCAGCAACGTCAACGGGGCGGATGCGGACACTTCGTCCATGGCGCCATCGGCCATGAGCCGCTCGTTATCTATCATGCGAAGTAGCCGGCGCGTTGCGAAGGACGCACCGTCGCTCGACGCGCGGCGCCTGGCCAGCGCGCTCAACTACGACGAGGCCATCTTCGTGCCGCCGTCGGAGGAGGACGGCCCGGCAGGCCCGAGCAGCCACGTCGACCCAATGTCGATGTTGAACCCTTTTGCGATGCCGTCCAACATTGGCAGCACCCTCCCCTCGGCCGACCGCGAAGAGGAGGCGGAGCAGAGGTGAACACACCGACGGGGTAATAACGCAAAAAAAATATAGCTTTGTGCATTTGCGTTCTCCGTGAGATGCATAATCATTTTTTCTGTATATTTCCTTTTAATACTCTGCTGTATGTTTTACTTGTTTGCTGAAACGTTTTTTTTTTTGTTGTTGTTGTTGTTGTTCATCCCTCTCTCCTTTTTTGTACTGCTTTGACTTTACCACTCTGGTTTCTCAAAATAGCTTAATGAGCCTTTTTTCCCCCATGATAGTTACTCTTAATTTGATTCAAGTGCTGACGCAAGCGACTCAAGTTACTCTTTCACTCAGTTGCATTTTTGTTGTTGCGATCTACAGCACCTTTCCACCTTGCTCAGTCCAGCACTATTTTCCTGTTATTTATTATAATCGCTTAGAATTTGGTCTTTTTTGTGGACACTAATACCAACTCTTCCCTCTCGCCGCGCGTGTGCGTTTGTGTAACAATATACGTTTCCTATCAAAAGCGATAAAAGCCTCAATAGAGCGAGAGCAAAGCTTAATGCCGCTTTTATCCCCTCTCAGCTGTGCTTCCTCTTCTTGCGTGCTTTCAAGTCGTCTTTTTCGTTTTGTTTTAGCTTGTTTTATTCGGCGTTGCTTGTCGAAGTTTCTTCCTTTTTTCTCCTCTCAGCCACTGCGTTGCC